>PVKE010029470.1:0-20230 GCA_004027555.1 Craseonycteris thonglongyai | reverse complement strand
ATGGAAGGGATAGTTTTTTCCACAGTAACACAGTGCTAATCTCAATGGCTTTATACAACACAAGCTGAGTGCTCATCCTGCAGGTCCTATGTAGGTTGGTGGGAGGTCTCTGCCCATCACAGTCACTCAGGGACCCATCCTGTTGGAGACTCCATCTCATACATTCCCTTGATCACTTTGGCAAGGGAAAGCAAACATGGAAACTCACAACAGGCTTTTAGAGTTTCAGCTGTAATTGATATAGGTCACTCCCATGTACATTCGTTAGCCAAAGCAACAAAAATGTGGCCATGCCCAGGTTCAAAGGGGACAGTGAAGTTCATCCTATGAAAGTATCTAATGGAGAGAGATACTTTATACCTAGATGACTACCACAGTGCCCTCTTGATTGATCTCTTCCCACTAAAAATTAATTTCTGGATCATCCAGATAATAAAATTTTTCACTTGGTCAGGTTCTAATAATGACATTTGCATGTGTTTGCTGTGTTTTTCATTTGTTAAATGACTTATGTAGCGAATGGCACTGATAGGAAGTTTTCTGTCACTGGGATAAGGAGTAGGAAGGGGATTCTAGCAGAGGTCAGTTTACCAAGTGGTAGGAGGCTGAAAGGAGAGGTAAGCACTATGTACGTGAGTAACTGGCCTAGGAGACCATTAAAATTCCCCTATGACCCTGTGAGATCATCCAAAAATGACAGTCTTAGCAAGATCTATCCACACCCAAATGTCATGCCCCAGATTCTACCCTAGAATGCTCTCCTCAATCAACCACCTTCTCTGTGTAGTTTTCCCTCTGGTTCCCATGCTGGGTACCGTATGGTAACATTCTCCCTATCAGTTTCCCTTTTAATTATATCACCTGAAACCAAGCATTCCTCGTAATCTTGAATGGATAAGCCAATACTCTGATCATCATAAAATCTGACATTCTTCCCCAGACAACCATACCAAAATAATGACAAAATCTGGACTGAACATGTTATACTTTTTAAGAACTATAAAAGATAGCATCTTGATCTGCTTTAGTGTACTATTTTGCACAGCCTGCAGGCGAATTCATTGCAATGAATTTTTCTTGCATAAAATTTATCCTTTAAATATAATATGAACCAGTCTAAGTTGTCATTGGTAGGTGTGGTTGGCCAAGCTCTTTTTATTTTTAAATATTGAGATGTCATTGGTTAGTAAAAATGACATAAGTTCCAGGTGTACAATTCTACGGTACCTTGTCTATATGTTGCATTATGTGTTCACCACCCAGAGTTAGTACTCCTTCCATCACCATATATTTGGGCCCGCTCCCTCCGTCCTCTCATACCCCTTGCCCCCTTGCCCTCAGATACCCACTTAACTCCAAAATTACTTGAAATCTAATTTCTAAGTCCATGCAATGTTATGATCATTTATTTAGAAGCAAACAAACAAAACATCCTGATCTGTTTCACAGCATATAAAAATAGAATGCATAGGAATGCTTACTTAGAAGCAAGTGTAAAATAAGCAGCAATCTGTAGGGAAAGCAGCTTGGAACTGTGGACCAAAATCTTTAAGACTTTGTATTCACTTTTGACCCCCAAAGTACACTCTTAATGTATCCTACAGATATAATCGTAGATGTGACAGGTTTTGCTGCAAGGTGATTTGTCACCAAATTGTTCATGACTCAAAAAGAGCCCCTAACATTGAACTACAGGGGATTTAAATTTTTCTTTTTGTTCCAAAAGTGGAACATGATGCATCTATAAAAGTGGTATTGTAGCGTGGGTGATGTGATGTGGAGTTGTACATCGGGAAACTATCTAATTGTTACCAACCAATGTCACCCCATTAAATTTAACAATAAAATATAATAATATTAATAAATTAATTAATTAAATAAAATCCTCTCTGAACCCCCCCCAAAAAATGGTATTGTAGAAAAATATTTAATCCTGTGAAGAAATATTAAATCAGATAGTTAAGGGGATGGGAGAGAGGGAGGCGGTTCACAACAGTACATAAGCTGAGTTTCCCCGGCTGCAGCTGACTGAGCGTAGCTGGCAGTGACATTATCAGTAAGAACCAGAATGTCACTGTCTATTGCTCACACCTGCTCACCGAGGTTCTAGTAGCCCTGCAGTCTTCCCCAGGTAAGCCTGGGATTGTCACCCAGGACCCTGAAGCAGTCTCTTGGCTCTTGTTACCCAGAGAATTAGAGAATTTTCTTCATCGTCCCCAGCCATGTATGACAATTTTCTCAAACAAGGAAGCCACATACATATGCTTCACGTCACCATTGCTAGCATTGCTCATGTGGGGAATGTTACCATCTGAGCTCCCAATAACTTTTCTACTCAGGGTGGGAAGAAGCCCTGTTCCTAATCTCCATGTCTTCTTTCCCCATCTGAGCCTCAGTGTGGGTGCTGCTTGTTTTTCATTTCCATCTACAGCCCTTCTGTTCACAGAACTCTGACATGAATCCACGTGGAAGGACCAATACCTAGTGTGCACACACTTTGTCTCTCCTCCCCTCACCTTCCTTCTGCTTTCTCCATGCAGATTCATTCAATGTTTTCTTGTGAACCATCAGCCTCACTAACTTCTCAGACATGTTAGGGTCATGGCAGTAGATATTGTGGCCTTTAAACCAAATCTCTCAATTCAAATTCTGCAGCACGGATGTAAAATGTGATGTCCTTTTGGAGAATGCGTATGTGCCTATACAACTATATGCCTAGAAAGAAAAGCTGTGCACAAAAAGTTAGTGTTCACCTCTGTGTGTTGGGATTAAATGCATGTTGTTTGCATGGAACGTGATTCCTTTTTCCATCAGAAAATGTTAAATAACCGCCTTGTAACATTACACTAAGTTATTGATGCGTGTAGTGTGAAATACAGAATTTTTTGCACAAAGGTAGAAACTGGTTACTTCTGTAATTTGAAAACTCATATTCACCAAAAAAAAAAAACCCAAAACACCCAGTCTCACTTTATTTCTCAAGGTAGGATTAATTAAAACAATAGTGAGGATTCATCGTTTAATAGATGATTTTTACAACACATACTGTGGGGTCATCACCAACCGCAAGCATTACAGGGGATTAGGAAAAATAATTATAATCATACTTTGTCAGTCTTGTTTAGGAAAATTTATGTGGAAAAATGTATTTGAGTGCTCTAAATTTCTCTTTCCTGTCTTTGATTATTTATTATATAAAATCATAACCTTATTTTCCATTTTAGAACTCTCTTTTCTATACATAGTTGTGCAACTGTCTTTTTCTACTCAACTAACAGCACTGGCCAGAGCACCCACCCATGGTCCCCAGTCTGTTTGGTGCACGTTATATCAGTGAGCCCACAGTTTCTACTTCCAGAAACATCTCTCCCCACAATTAATAATAAAAGCATAAACTCTAGGTGCTAAACAGGGCTGTAGATCACTTATGCAAATGCCTCTTCATTCAGATAATTGTGATTCAGAGAGGTTCAATGACTTTTCTAAGATCGTACAGGTGCTTATTAACTGTATGGGCAACCAAACCTCTTAACCCTGTAATAATGAGTAGTAAATTAAATGTTATTCATAGCCACAGAACTCCAAAAGCAGAACAATAAAAGGTATTTCAAAATGTTTGCTGCTAAAACAATTATATAATGTACAATATGCTGTATATCCTCATATACTTAGCATGACATGAGGGGCTGCCTTCAAGACTAGGAGAGCCCAAGGCCTACCAAGATCCCATTAAGACTATGACTCACCTTTCTGAAGGGGCCCGGGAAGCATCCTAGAGGAAGTTGCATTTAGACCAATACTGGGAGGCGAGTGTGATGCTACTCGAGTGGAGGAGAGGCTTGTGGGAGGAGTGCTCCTGGAGGAGGGACAGCTTGGCATGCTTTCAGGAGTTTCTCTCTACCTAAGGAGATACTGAGAATTTGAATTTTGCTGTAAGGGTTTTCACAGGGCTGGACCTGAGAGGCCAAGATAGGGAACAGTGACAGAGGAGACTAGTGAGGCAGCAGAGGCCAGATCATGAAGAACCTAGCGGGCCATTCATCAATTTATCCTAAGAACTTTGGGAAACCAGAACACTCCTGGATATTTTAAGTGTGTACCTTACCTGCTGATAACAAATGGCAGAGGAATACTGGGATAGCTCAACAGAATGAGCGCTTCCAATCATGAGGTCCAGCGGTCGAATCCCACCCCCTGCCTGTGCAAACCCGTACGCTGAACTACAGCCCAATTGGTAATAGCCAGGATGGCAGTGGAGGTTCTTACCTCCCATGCGGGAGGTCCTTTGTCCAGTTCCTACCCCGTGCAGCCCCACATCCACCTGTGTGGAATGAAACTGTGTCACAACTAATAATATACAACTATGGAGACTGCTCTGGGCCCTCCCTCCCTTCTCTTGCTCCCCCTACCCCCTACCCCCTACCCCAACAAAACTTCTCTCAAACAATAAAATAAATCTTAAAAAAAATAAAACAAAATGGCAGAGAGAGATGGTGATGAGAACCTGCAGCCAAAGAAAGGAGATGGGAGCTCAGATCTCCACTATTTATTATAGAAACCGTCTCTCCCCAAACAGCTAACAATCCTTCTGAGAGGAACATGTGTCGTGGCCCCAGGGCCCCCACTGCTCACTCTCCCTACTACACAGAAGAGCATGTGAAAGGAACTCTACATTATTGAGAAGCTGAGCAGAGCAAATTGCTTTCAGAACGACCATGTCACCCTTTATCATAGCTCTGAAAACTTTGAAAAAGACAATCTCAAAAGTTGGTCTAGCTTTGATGCTTCACAAAGCTGCACTGGTTTATATGCTGGTTCCTTGTAGCAAAGGCCTGAAGATAGTTTTGTTTTGTTTTTCTTCCTAATATTCCTGACCAGCATATATAGGTACAATGACTTCTTTTTCTACCTCAATGTCAACTCTTCTATTTTCCCCATAATTTCATTCTTATTCATCATACCATGTGTTGGAAAAGTACGGCCATTCTAGTCTAAGAGTATCTGAACATTTTGCTCCTGACTGTGATCGGTTGGATTTACCTATATTTAAAATGATTTTCCAGAAAGAGACCTGCAAGTTGCTAGGCCATCCACACACTCTCATTATATTCTCTTTATGAACAACCACTATTTGAAGAAATGAGACATAGAAAAGTAAGGTCCATCTATGGCCAAGTTAGAGGTTTTTCTTTGAGACACTGGGCAGCCCACGTGGGAATAAGTTCATGGTCTTTGACTTCCCTCACAGTAATTTTACGCAGTGGTCTGGAGCCTTGCTTTGGAATGATTGAGGTACTTGTTAAAATTTCCTTTCTTGGGGAAGCCGGGATGGCTCAGAGGGTTAAACGCTTGCCTTGCAGCACCAGGGTCCAAGGATTAAATCCTGACCCTGGCCCCTGCAGACCCATATGCTGAACTGGGGTATGATCCTCAGTTTGGTTCTCACCAGGGTGAGCTTCCCATGTGGGAGGCCCCCAGCCTGGTTCCTGCCCTGTGCAGCCCCACACCCACCTGCGTGTGGAATGAAACTATGTCGAAAGCTGATGATGCACAACTGTGGAGACTGCTCTGGGCCCTCCCACTTCTCTCTGTGTCTGACTCTCTGTCAAAAACAATACAAATAAATCTTTAAAAAAATGTTTTTTTAATTTTGGTTCTTGAACCCCACCAGGGATCTTAATCATTGTGATGGGGAGGAAAGCTAGAGATATGTGTTTCCTAAGTTTTTTGGATCATTCTTTGATTCAGCAGTTTGAAAACTAAACCAATAACACAGCTCCTTGTGGAAAGGATACCAGCAGACCCAGTTAGCAGATGCTGGCAGTGCCTTAACTGTTTTCCTTTGATTCATCCCAAAGACACTTGCACAGAGCCTTAAACAAACATATGACTGTTTTTCTGTCCTTTGCCTGAGGCCATTCTCTGTCTATAGAAACAAGCCACAACTGCTGGGGAGTTTTCCCCAGTCACCTTGACCAATGAAGAAGAGGTGGTGGTGCATAAAAAGTCCAGCTTCCTCACCCTGCTGCGGGACCATCCCCAAAGCAGTTTGATATAACTGCTAAGAGGGCCCCAGCAAGGCAGACTGCCAGGTGCCCACAGTGAGAACCTAGTCATTGTCGAACCTTTATCGACTCTCCTCCCTTCCCCACTTTCTCACCGCCTTCCTGGAATCACTTCACAAACTACTTGTACCCACATCATTGTCTCAAGGTCCACTTTTGAGGGGAATTCAAAGTAGGCAGAGAATGTGTATTGAGTAGGACAACTTTATCCCAATTGAATTACGGGATACGATTTAAAGAATGGAGGGCTAAAAGCTTTAAAAAATATATTTAATAAAGGAAATTTTATTAAATCTGCCTTATTAAAATTGAGTTAATTTAGGCAATATTAATTTGCATGTTGTCTGCTCTCATTTCTTCTATGATCTAATGTATTCAACATCCTTTCCAAGGTATCCTGATCATTTAATATTAAATCCTACAACTTTGCCTTGAGAAAGTCTTATGATTCTATGGAGGTAACTATTCATTTTGTGTTCACTGCCTGGAATTAAAAAAACTTGGGATTTCATTTTCTTTTGATAGCAAACAAAAGACTGCTTATCCTCCCTAAAGGAGGCATTTTTAAAGACTCATTTTTTCTGAAACTATATGTTATTTGACCAAATAAGAATTTCAACTCTGTGTTACTAAAATATAAGTTCATCTCAGCTGACATTTGTTCAGATTCATCTTTGGCATCTCCTTAGAAAAAAACCTTTTGAAGCTGAAATATTGGTGTACTTTCTTTTCAGCTCTGAAGGAAGACAGCATGGTATTTGGGGGAAATTTTGGATTTGAGGGTCTGACCAAATAGCTGTATGACCTTCAGCAAGCTACAGAGCACCTCCAGGTTTCTCATTCGTAAAAGGATAGTAATAATACCTTCTTTACTAGCTTGTTTTGATGAATAACTAGAAATTTTGAGGTCCCAGCATGAGGTAAGTAGATGTTCTGTAATCATTAGCTCACAACCACACACCATGAAAAAGCCAGCATTTTGTCAGCGCAAGGATACCCTCGAGGTTTCGTACATTATACGTTTATTCAGCTTGCTCTGTTCTGTCTTTTTTATTCAGTAGCCTGTCCTGGGCTAAAGGAGAGTTATTTATAGGATTCTGTGTAGCTAATATCTGCATCCCACAAACGTTCACCTGACTTTGGCATGGCCTCTAGATCTGGTGAAAACTCAAATTGCTGACTTTTCAACCTAATGACACACAAAATTTCACTCTTTAATTTGTTTGCTTTCCACAGAAATTAGACTATTTTGACAGAAATGAAGGAAAAGAGATAGTTTTGACACTCTTCAAACACAAGATGCAAAGAAGCCAATTAAACTTGTTCAACCAGTTTGGGGTTTCTGTACTGACCTTGCTACTAAAAAACAAGCTTGGGTTGTATAGAATTTTTCCATTTGGCTTCATCATTCAAGCTTGCATTGTATGAGCAATGACAAATTCTCTGACATGTATTTCCAGGTGAAATCTTAGTTGTTTATTTGATGTGTGTGATGTTATTGTTTTGCCTGTTTGACTGCTTCCCGCTGTTTTGAATTTCATGCTGTGTTCTCAGTAGCAAATTCCTCTTTTCATTGTGAGATTCCTTTATGAATGAACATATCTTTATTGTACATATCCCTAGTCTTCTCCGAAAGTACTTTGTTTTCTCTTGTGTCACCTTTGTGGTTAGATATGTAGAAGTCTTATGCCTCCCTGGCCTCAGCCTTCTGAGGACTGGGATGATCTTTTTTATTGTCATATCTCTTGATACCTGTTATAAAAAAGTGGTTTTGTACTGAGTGTACCAGGTCTGTGTGGGAGAAGAAAAATCCAGCCATTGTCAATATAAGGAGAATTGTTACAACTTTCCAGACAGCCCTAGTCTGTTTGTCTTACATTGAATTCCTCTAGGAACAGACCCTGAAACAAAGATTTGAGTGGAAGTAATTGATCTGGATGGTAAGTAATGTCAGAAAGTACCTGTGGAGAGCAGGGAAATGGAAAAGGAACAAAGTAAATACAAAGGGATGGAAGAGCAGGTTCCTCTGTGACAAACTGGGGCTCGGTGCACACTGGAGATTTCTGGGCCATGCATGGAATAGGCCTCAGAGTTATCCCAACTCAGAGATGAGGAAGTTGGAATATTTATCTCATGGAGGCAGCATGGCAGTTTGAGGTTTGTTCTAAGGAACGCTGATTTCTGGGCATTGTGGCCAGCCCTGCGGGCAGCCAGCATCCTCCTGCAATTCAGAAAGCCCTCAGCAGAGCAGTGTTTGTAAGAGAACCGCAAATGCCAAGGTCTGTGGGCAGCCCTCGGGCCACCTCTGCTGTAATACTCAATAAACTCTTACTGCGCAGAATTGAATGGAAGTGGCCAAGAGCTCTAAGAATTGTCAAATGATCCTAAGACCTAAAATCATTGATTTTTACTCACCTCCCTCAGGTACTTGTTTTCAACAATATTGACTTTGTCAGGACTGAATGACTTGGGACAGTGCCATCCCTGGAAGCAGCAGGGGAACACTTTTTCTTCTAACTCCACCACACTTTTGGTCTATCTTCCATACCTAGACTATGTGACAGAGCAATAAAAGTATGTCTTATGCTTTTTTAAAAAACCAAGTAGAAACCCTGGAGGTAGGGGGAACTTTGTGGTCCTTTAGAAATGGTACTGGGCCAACGATTAGGGAATATATGTTTTCACCCTCGTACCGGCACTTGTTTAACCTTGCAAATACGTGGCCTCACAGAAATCACTTTGAACCTTCTAGGCTTCATCCTACTAGCCTATACCATGTACAGACTGAATACTGAGGTTTCTCCTAGCTTCAGGCGTGATTAGCCTATGAAATGAAACAATAGCACTTGTGGCTGTTGTGTAGATCAAGTAGGAGTTGAGGGGAAAAATATAAGCTTTCACAAATATGAGCAAATACACATGTCTATTTCTGTAAGATATATATGTGTCTGCTTATTCTGTAGTTATTTTTACTCCCAAAATGAGAAAACAAATTTTTATGGCATTTAAAATAAGTCCTTTTCTTTCTTTCTTTCTTTCTTTCTTTCTTCCTTTCTCT
Organism: Craseonycteris thonglongyai; assembly: GCA_004027555.1. Classification (NCBI taxonomy): domain Eukaryota; kingdom Metazoa; phylum Chordata; class Mammalia; order Chiroptera; family Craseonycteridae; genus Craseonycteris; species Craseonycteris thonglongyai. Next base: position 11,107 of record PVKE010029470.1, on the reverse strand, counting down.
CTTTTTTCAATTTAAAAATATATTTCTTATTAAAAAAAAAGTATGTCCTTTTCAATTAATTTTACCCCTAAAAACAAATGATTTCCTCTCCCACTTACAAATTAGATGGTTATGTTTTCCATGTAAGATCAGAACAGGGAAAAGAATTTGAGAAAGAGAACTTTATCTTTGTTTTTCTTGTAGCTGACATGATTAGGTGGTCTGTAGAGATGAATATCTGTTGAAAATGTGTGTAAAAATAACCTAAGGTTGTTTCCCCTGTGATGCAAATTTCTCTGAATTCCTCATTCGTATGCTCAGCAGCATTATATTAATATGAAATGTCTTCTGTCTCTTGATACTAAAAAGTAATAATTGTGCAGGTTTTTTGTTTGTTTTTGTTTTGTTTTTTTCTGATTTAGCCAAAGTGCTGGTCTCATACCCTAATTAATGTAAGGCTTTACCGGTCTCTTATTAGTACCCAGGAAGCAGAGTGGCAGGTACTAGCAACCAGTGCAAGCACCCTGGGTATTTGGAGGACTCACCTGCCCCAGTCCCTGTCTCTTTGAAGAAGGGAAATCGGGTATTTCAAGATAGGGATGAAAAGTCATATTGTAATAAAGATGTCAAAGAGAGGGAAGATTAACATCCTGTGCTAGCACTAACCTTCCTCATCCTCAGCATTAACCTTCATCATCCTCATCTCTGACCTTCCCGCTTGGCCCTTAAAGGGAGTGACTAGCCTTGGTTGATGCTCAGCTGAGGATGCAGTGTTACTAGCTCCAGTTTTGAGTTCCAGCCAAATTCACGGGCACTCTGCAGTTGCTGCCCCCATGTACTGAGAAAGCCAAGCCATCCCGGGGCCCTTCTGTTAGTGCTTTGCCATTGTGTGAGCCTGTTCATCTATCTGGAGACCAACCCCACCACAGACTAGTTCTTCTGGGCCCTGAAAGTATTGAATAGCTTTCTAAGCTTCTCCAGAGGGATTGATATTCTCTTATTGGGCTAGCAGGAATGTCTGAGATCCCAACAGACCTTTGAGTTAAATTCAGCTTTGGAATTTTTTAATAACTGGGGACATTGAGATGTAGGAGCCTATGTTCACCCCAGTTTAATGCAATCTAGCACAGATCATAAAGTGGGCAATTTTCAGTTGTACCAGGGTCTCTGAAAGAACTTTAGATTCTAAATGTGTGTGTGTATGTGTTGAGGGTGAGAAAAAGTGAAAAAGTGTGGTTCTTCTACATACTTATTCTACAGAACCAGGGCCTTCTACAGTTTCTTGTGAGTTTTATTTTAATAATTACAATGACAGTCTTGTAACCTTTAGACACTCAAATTTCCCATAGTTTTATTACCGACAGTGCTGCTATTATTGTTCTAGTTAAAGCCCTGTTGGAAGAAAGAATGGAGTCATTAAAGCTTGCAAAATTCTTATATATCTACCAGGAGGCTTCATAAATACAATGCATGCTTTTGTTTCTTTTTGGAAATTATCTTTCCCTACCCTCAGGGTCTTAGAGCAGTGGTTCTAACACTTCGTTATACATGAGAATCACTAAAAGGGTTAGAAATGGAAATTCTTGACCCCTCAGAGACTGGATTTAGAAAAGGTGGTCCATTAGGAATCTGCATTTTAAACTACTGCATGATGCTAAATGCCATTGGAAGGTGGATCTTATTTTGAGAAAAATTATTTTAGAGGCATTCACACAATACATGTTTTTGAAAAATCTCTTTTCTAAGAAGAGATCTTGTCAATGCCAGAAATCAGGTGTTTCTCACTAGAAGTAAATCATATATAAGTCATGATTCACAATCATGCCTTGTCATCTATAGGAAAACAGCCAATAGCTATGAGATGCTCCCCCGAAAGTCATTGTTATTTGAGGCATATATGCATTTAAGCATTTTGTTTCATAGTATCACCTATTTTTTGATGTTTATTAAATTCACATGGACAACTCTCTTTGCATATGACAAATACAGCCACTTAGAAGGTCTGTCATGCCATGGACTAGCTTTTGACCTTAAAAATGTTCAATCAGATATTTTATTGAACTAACATCTATTAAATACATATTTATTGAAAAACATTTTGTTTTGTCTGGGCCCTAAGCCCACACTAAGTGATGTCACATTTGAACTCTCCCATAAATGTTAAAAGAGTGTTCTGTATTTCCTAGGCCTTGTGTAAAATACACAGGCTGATTCAAAATGTGTTGCTCAAGCAAGGAGGTACTGCTTATTCAGTTTCACTCAGTTTAGGAATCACCATCTTTCCTGTAATTGTGCAAAAGACCTAAAGAAGCTCTCTGTTTCCACATGAAGAAACTCGACTGATGGTTGGGAGAGGGTGAGAAAGTCATGGGGTGTGGGGAGAAGTGTGCCTACAAATTACACTAGCATATTTCCTCAAGGATTTGGTAAAGGTGAGGAGTAAAGTCACCACAACCAAAAGATTTACAGCAGCTAGACTATTTCTCAAAAGTAGTGAGGTTGGAAAAGGTTTACTAACTACCGACCTAGAATGATTACCTGAAGGCTTTTTGTTTGTTTGTTTTTTAACTAGGACTTTGTCAATACAACAAAAGGCTATCTGTGAACATCTGTATCCATCCTCTGGAAAGCAAGATAGTAGGTAGACCAGATTTAGCCGTAGAAATATACACATACAATAAACACATGCAATTTCAAGGCCCACACCCTTAGCCTTCTGATTAATTTTTTGAACATTCATTTTGAGTACAAGTCCTTATCCAGTCCTTATCCTTTATTCTCAAGGAAGGATATTTGAGGATGCTTAGTAAAACGCCCACTGCTTTGATATATTAACCTGAGACTCCATCATTCTGCAGCCTGAGCTTCTTCCCAGAGTCTGTGCTCTCTGCTTAGGGACCTTTTTTGCTCCATACTTTTGTGTTGCAAGCAGATTGTCCAAGATTCTTCTGCTCCACAGCAGAAGGGCAAAGAGGGGATGGGAAACAGGTAGGTTTAAACTTGGATTCTCCCCCAGCAGATTCTTCTTGAAAGGAGTTGAAACCAGATTTTCCTGCTAAACTGTCACATTTCTAACCACATGTGAGCTAATTACATTCTCCCTGTCATACCTGGAGGGACTCTGTCTGCCAAGAACTCAGAGCTGCTCCAGGAACCCACCAGGGCAGAAGAAGAGGTCCTGGCATCACTAGGTCTATAAAACACTGGGGTTTGGCATCGCTTGTATGGGCATATAGTGGACCACCAGAGCAACCCCTCCAGTACCTACCCAGGACTTAAGAGTGAACATAGCCCTTCCGCACTTGGAATCCTTCCCAAAGGGGACATCACTTACCCCCTTCTCCCCCAGGAGTATGGACATGCAACAAATATATGTGTGATAAGAATCTCCCCTCTGATTTTTTGCATTATCTTGATCATTTGCCAGATTATACTTTTTACAACCTACAATTATCTTAATTTTCTTTTTAATTGTGTCTCTTACTCAACAGACTGTAAGTTTAATGAATATGTAATGTAAAGTAATAGATAGTTGTTCAGTGAATACATAAACCCTTAAGAAAAATCTAAATAATCAGTTCCCTTCCCTTCCTCTCTGAACCAAGGTCCATAAGTTTAATACCTATGCTTTCTTCTATGCATTTTATTGTTTCAAGTCTTGTATCTAGGGCTTTGATGTATTTTGCGTTAATTTTTGTGTATGGTGACAGCCATCTAGTTTCATTCCTTTACATGTAGCTTTACAATTTTCCCAGCACCATTTCTTGAAGAGGCTTTCTTTCTTCATTGTATGTTTTTGGCTTCTTCATGAAAAGAAGCTCAGCGTCATTAGCTATTAAGGAAATGCAAACTGAAACCACAATGAGATACAACCTCACACCAGTTAGAATGGCTATTATCAACAAGACAAGTAATAAGTATTAAAGAGGTTGTGGAGAGAAAGGAACCCTTACACATGGCTGGTAAGAATGTAAATTAGTACAGTCACTATGGGAAACAGTATGGAGGCTCCTCAAAAAATTAAGAATAGAATTACCATATGACTCAGCCATCCCCTTGCTGGGTATGTACCCCAGAAACCTGAAGAGGTTTACCTGTAAAGATGTATGTACCCCTGTGTTCATTGCAGCACTAATTCACAGTGGCCAAGACATGGAAACAACTGAAGTGTCCTTCAATAGATGATTGTATAAAGGTGTGGTGCACACATATAATGGGATATTACTCAGCCATAAGAAAAGATGAAATACTGCCATTGGCAACAACGGGGATGGATTTTGAAAATATTATGCTAAGCAAAATAAGCCAGACTGAAAAAGTCAAGAACCATATGATTTTATTCATATGTGAGAGATAAAACTGAAAGCAACAAACAAATAAGATAAACAAGCAAAAACTTCATAGGCACACTCAATAGTTTAGTGGTTACAGAGGAGAAGTGGGGAGAGAGGAGAGGTAAAAAAGAGTAAAGGGGGTCAGAAGGAGATTTGACTTTGGGTGGTGAGCACACCATGCAATGTACGAGGGCTGTTCAGAAGGCAGCTGCGCTCTCCACTATACCACCAACGCTGCACGAGGGCTGTTCAGAGAGTATCCAGCGACAATAGAGGTATTTATGGTTGGATTTTTTTCTGGACAGCCCTTTTACAGATGATGACTTATATACTTGAAACCTATATAATTTTTTTAAAGATTTGTTTTTATTGTTTTTACACAGAGAGACAGAGACAGAGAAAGGGACCAGGGCAGTCTCCATAGTTGCATGTCATTAGTTTTCTACATACCGTAATTTTATTCCACGGGTGGGGACAGGGCTATGCAGAGCAGGAACTGGGCCAAGGCCTCCACATGGGAGACATGCCCCCATGAGCCTGGGAGCGAGCTGAACCAGGGGCCTCCTAATAGGAAGCTTGCCCCAGTGAGAACTGAACTGGGGGCACACCCCAGTTCAGCATATCCATCTGCACGGGCCGGGGCCGGGATTTGATCCTTGAACCCTAGGACTGAAAAATGAGCACTCAACACACTGAGCCATCCCAGCATCCCTGAAACTTATATAGTTTTATTAACCAATATCACCCCACTAAATTTAATAATAATAAAAAAAGGAAAGATAGGATTGTCCAATTCTCACAGTGAAGGACTTATGTTTGGTCCATACCATGACGATGTGTAGGGTAAAATTTGCAACATCTTGTGAACAGTAACTGCAGTTTTCTTGCTAGCCAAAGTATTTGGTTTCCACATCAGATGAATGTAAAGAAATGTGATCATTCCAGATTAATCCATTTTTCAGCTTTAGGGATAGTCCTTTGAAGGAATTTCTGCAAGTGTGGATTATTTTACCACTGAAAAGTTTTAAAAATAGCACATCAGCTATCTTGTGGATCACAGCCTTGCTGATCTAATTTCTCTTCAAGATTAACACTGATTCCTGCAGAGAGTTTGTGCAGGGATTATTAACTCAGGAACAAGCCCAGGAATAATGGAGCCTTAAGTGTAAAGAAGGAGCTATACTTCCTAGAACTATATATGTAGGTTAGTTTCATAACTACTTAACTTCCCTTCAGATGCAGAATTATTTCTTAGAATTACAAAACCAAATGCGATGTATATTTGCTATGTCCTTTTAATTGCTTTAAGTTATGATCATCAGCCATACTTTGCTAACACCACAAACAATGGTTAGTGCTGGGATCAAATGTACAATGGCATTCAGCCATAGCCAGAAGCACCTCTGACTTTGAGGTAGTGAGATATAAATTGCATGCACATCACAAGAAATTCATGTAACCCGTGCTACTTCTTCAGAGTACTTGGGGTGGGGGCATCATTTGGGAGAATAGAAGGACATGGGTAGATAATGCAGCTCAGAGGCCCCTGGACCATTAATTCAGGGGACAGGGGAGTTCCCTGGCTGGGTTTGTGTGGGGAATCACTAGTGGTGAGAAACAGACGGGGAAGACAAGTCCATGTACCCCATCTCTGCCCCACTCTCTGGAGCCCCCCGCAGTGGGTATGTGTCTTGCGTTCTCTCTTCTTATTCTTTTTTTTTTTAACTCTTTATTTATGTATTTATTTTTTGACACAGAGAGAGAGAAAGAGAGAGAGAGAGAGAGAGAGAGAGAGAGAGATACAGGGACAGAGAGAGAGCTGAACTGGGGGAGCTCCCAGCTCAGCATATGGTTCCGCACGGGCCAGGGCCGGGATTCGATCCCTGGTCCCCGGCGCTGCAAAGTGAGCGCTTAACCCACTGAGCCATCCCGGCTTCCCCTCTTCTTATTCTTTAGAATGGGCTTGAGTATGTGAGGATTCGTAGCCTCCCATTGATTGCCCTCCCAAATGTGACCTTGCAGTGTATGAAATATATAATGAAATTTACACATTTCTGTGGGTCAGTTTTGTTTGAAAAAGACAGGCATTTAAAACCTAGAATTTGGAGGCAATTTTTTTCTTTATCTTTATAGTGGAAGTTGGGCATCCTTCTATTTTGTAATTTTAATTAATTTTAATATTATATTCCTGCTGTAATTATAAGTACAGTACTATGAGTCTCTGGTGAATTTCAGAATTGAGATGTCAGTGCTGAAAGTAAAATCGAAATGATAGGACTGGAGCTTTCACAAGGGGTCATCCACCTCATCAGAAATGAGCTTCATTAAGACAGAAAGAGAAAAGCATCCCCAGCACCCAGGAGCTCACCTAGTCCTGTCAGCTAGGCCTTGGTGTTCTCCTATTGAACATAGATTCACAGGACCTCAACATCAGTGAAGGCCATTCTGTGACAATGGTGAAGACAAAAACAAGACCACTCTGAATTCCGGTCTGGACACAGACAAAACACAAACACCCTCCAAGCCACAAAGTAACAAACATCCCTTTTTCTTAGCTAATAGGAATGACTGCTATTTCTTTACCAAGTTCAGCTTTAGTCTCCTTCCAGTCTGCCCTGCCCTAAGATAAGATTTGTTCTGATAATCATAAAATTACCGGTATCTCTGCTTCTCCAAAGTACACAATTCAGACAGAAGCCTGCTTCCTGGGTGCTCCTTAAATTACTCAGTCAAAGCCTCACTCTGTAATTCCTTGCTAACACCCTCTTACTGAGACCTACAGTTCCCTGTGGTGCACATTCTCCCTCCCTGCACTGAGTAATAGACCCAACTTGTTCAACTACAGGTGTGTTCCTGGTGGTCTTTGGCTAGACCAAGCTCATCCAACCCACAGCCCATCTGGGGCCCAGGACTGCTTTGAATGTGGCTGACACAAATTCGCAAACTTTCTTAAAACATTATGAGATTTTTTGCAATTATTATTTTTTTAGCTCGTCAGCTATCATCAGTGTTAGTGTATTTTATGTGTGGCCCAAGACAATTACTCTTCTTTCAGTGCAGCCCAGGGAAGCCTAAAGATTGGGCACCCACAGATTAGAGAGTGTTCTCTAAGTGCAATTATTGTTTGGTTATGTCCATTCTGGACAGGAAACCTGGATTGTGCTAGTTATGCCCAACTACTTGCCCTTGCACATGGCTTGCTGAGGCAGCAGCTCTATTCCTCTCTGCATCTAGAAGGTTTGTTCTTAATGGACTCATATGTTGAAGAGAGTTTAGTCCTTTGGACAAAGTCACCTGAGAATCCAAATAGAAAATTGGGATTCATCTGGGTTCTCTAAAGAAACAAAACCAATTGTGGGGAAAAGGGTGATGAATAGATGCGTAGATAAGGTAGATATTATATTAAACATCTAATATTTACTTCATGTCAGGAATTGTGCTAAGTGCCTTACATAAATTAACTTATTTTGACCCTTGCAACAAGCCTTGTAGATATTATTACCTCCATTTGACAGGTGAGGAAACTAAAACACAGAGAGGTGAATTAACTCACCCAAGCTTACACAGGTTGGGTTCAAATTCAAGTCGTTTAACTCCTCATCCCTTGCTCTTATCTTTATATTCTATTACCTTTGAGATACCTCCTCTATTTCATAGAATATCTAGAGTAACATATGTCCTTTTAGGAGAGCATAATAATAGTTATTAGAATGTTTGTACATTTTATTTTAGGATAAATGCCATTACCAACTTCATACTTCTTAATTACTATAGTTAATAAGTTCAATGACAAAACATTGAGAGAGCCATATATTATCAGTATAGACTTACAGATTTGAGATTGTATAAGCAAATATCACCAAAGATATGTTCCTCTAAGCTATCAAGGATTATTAAAAGTATAAATAAATAGGAAACAATCTTCTCTGAGTATGATAGATATTTCTGTAGCAGGACATGGGAGGATATATATAACATGAGAACTGAGTACAAGTATATTATGGAGTTGTCAGTTGTAACAAGTGTTTCCCAGGTAATTTTCTTCCTCATTAATAACAGCTTGTTGGGGTTTTATGCCTGGAAGTGCTCTTTGATTTATTCTGTGGTATTTTCCTCTTCTTTTACCAATTATTATTCACAGTCTCCTGTGCTCTCTGTCCATTTTAGCCACAGTGGATTTTATTGCTCTCAGTCTACTTGATCACTAGTTTAATGCTAATTTACCATTTCTTCTAGAGTTTTTAGAATTTTTACAGTGGTTTAACCATTTTCACACCTCTGCAAAATTTTAAACCTTTTAAAAATATTAATTAATAAATCAAGAGTAGGGGAGCCAGGATGGATTAAGAACTCACTTTGCAGCCCTGGGGACCGAAGATTGAATCCTGGCCCTGGCCCTGGTGGACCCATGTGCTCAACTGGGGAGTGCCCCCAGTTTGGTTCTCATTGGGGTGAGACCCCGGCCCATTTCCTGCCCTGTGCAGCCCCGTGCCCTCCTGTGGAATGAAAATATGTGAAAAAACCAATGATGTGCAACTATGGAGACTGTTCTGGGCCCTCTTCCTTCTCTCTGTCTCTGTCTCTCTCTCTCTCTGTCAAAAACAATAAAAATAAATCTTTAATAAATCAAGAGCTTCAGGGGAAGTCGGGATGGCTCAGTGGGTTAAGCACTCACTTTGCAGCCCCAGGGACCAAGGATCGAATCCCAGCCCTGGCCCATGGGGACCCATATGTTGAACTAGGGAGTGCCCCCAGTTCAGTTCTCACCGGGGTGAAGACCCCGGCCCAGTTCCTGGCCTGTGCAGCCTCGCGCCCACCTGTGGAATGAAACTATGTAGAAAAACCGATGATGTGCAACTATGGAGACTGTTCCGGGCCCTCCCCCTTCTCTCTGTCTCTGTCTCTGTATCTCTCTCTCTGTGTCAAAAACAATAAAAATAAATCTTTAAAATAATAATAATAATAATAATAAATAAATCAAGAGCTTCTTTGAACATCCACAAATGCATAAAATATTTTGAGTAAATAAGAGCTCAAAAAAAGGGCTGTTTTATTATCCTTACAAATACTTTTAATATACACTATATTAAATTCAAAATAAGGTATCTGTTTAACATATATATGCTGTACTGTAGAAATTCTAAGGTTAATATTAAAGTAGTAGATGTGCAGAAACATAGAATGTATAAACAGACATGACCTTCCCATCATTCACCAATGCCAACTTTATAAATTAAAAGTTGTGGTTTAGACATTATCTGGAGTAATCGTGAGAAAACCTGTGACTACTTGAACCTTGGAGAAATGTATTTTATCATTTTGTATATAGAATGTTCTTTATCAATTCCTACTTAATATCATTTGGGTTGCAATTCATTTTCACTATCCTTGCATTGCTCCTTATTGCCTATCAGATTCTAAATCTAATGCTCAATACCTAGTCTGGGAAACCCAGGTGAAAAAGCAAAGGGAAAGTTAGTTTTGTCATAGCCACCGAAGTGCACATGTACCATTGTTTTAAGGTTATTCACAGAAGGTTCAATATTGACAGAAAAGAGTGTGGGATAACTTGATTTAATCATTTATTTCATCACTATTGCATATCTTACTCCAAACTTCTGCAAATTCATATATTCATAGAGAAAGCCAGACATGAAGGGTTTGTCTACAGTTTAGATCTGTGAAGAGAAGGAGCAGCTCAGTCACTCTTGACTGCCCTGTGAGGCCCCCAGAAAAATCTGCAAAGAGATGGATGAGGTGACAGAACAGATCCTAGTGAAAAGGGGTTTAGGGATTGCTATCATTGAAGGACTAAAGATTAGGTCAGAAATATTTTTGTTCAATTCCATTCAAGAATCAATCATGTTATTTTGCAGGGAGGCTGGGGAAATTACAATGTGACCTACTACAGAGGTACCTTTTACGCTTGATGGCTTCTGAATAGCAACTTGTTCTTCAAGGAGCTTACACACATCATTGTACTGCCAACGCAACCTGACCCAGCTAGCACGTCCAGCACTTCGCCGGGTCACGTTAAGTTTCTAGAGGTCCATTATCTGTATGAATATGTGCATATGTATGTGTGCACAAGTATGTCTGCACACACACATATACTTACTGTATAATGAAAATCAAAAGGTTTTTTCAGTAAAAGGATAGATAATAAACGTTTATGCTTTGTAGGCAGAGCCAGCTGTGGCGTGTGGCCGTCACTTGGTTTAATGCTTTGTTGTTGCCATCATGAAATTCTTTTTTTTTTTTTTTAAGATTTATTTTTGTTTTTTGACAGAGAGAGATACAGACAGAGAGACAGAGAGAAGGGGTGGGGTCCAGAGCAGTCTCCACAGTTGACAGCATTAGTTTTCCATATAGGTTTACTCCACAGGTGGATATGGGCAGTGCAGGGCAGGAACTGGGCTGGGAGCCTCCTGCATAGGTCCTGGCAAGAACTGAACTGGGAGCACACCCCAGTTCAGCATATGGGTCTGCCTGGGCCTGAGCCGGGATTCGATCCTCAGTCTCTGGGGCTGCAAAGTGAGCACTTGACCCGCTGAGCCATCCCAGCTTTCCCATGAAATTCTTAATAATCTTTTTCTAAAAACCACAATGAGATACCATCTTACACCTGTTAGAATGGCTATAATCAACAAGACAAGGGATAACAAGTGCTGGAGAGGCTGTGGACAAAAAGGAACCCTCATACACTGCTGGTGGGAATGTAAACTGGTACAGCCACTATGGAAGGCTGTATGGAGATTCCTCAAAAAATTACGAATGGAATTACCATATGACCC
>PVKE010029469.1:0-20305 GCA_004027555.1 Craseonycteris thonglongyai | reverse complement strand
AGTTGCAGGGAAAAGACAAAAATAGAGCTGAAATGATCAGCTCTGTAAATGCATTGAAATCAAAATTGACTTTGTTGATATCACATCTGCATATCAAGTCTCTCGTGCACTTCCCATATATGAGGAAAATGCTAGGTAACAATGAATTAAGTGTGTCATTATTTATTGAGACCCTGAAAGTGCTTCAAAGACAGTTTGAAGAGAGATTTCTGCAGTTTACAAATATCGAGCCAATTGTCTCCTTCTGTATCAATCCTTTTACTTGCCTAATAAATGGAATAGAACTAGCCGCATGTATTGCAGACCTTGTTCAGGGGAAAGCAGAAGAACTAGAGTTAGAAATTTTCAACCTTAAGAACGATATTTTGCTAAAATCCTTAATATCAGAGGACTTATGGAACATAGTCGACAAAGAAAGGTTCCCATTTTTTAAAAAAAGTGGCATATAAAATCAAATCATTTTTCGGGTCAATGTATTTATGCGAATCTTTGTTTTCAAACATGAATTTAATAAATCATGATATAGATCTCGACTTACCAATGAGCATCTTAATAATTGTTTGCTAACAGGGTTGTCATCATATTCTCCTAATTATGAGGCACTGGCCAATGAAATGCAATGCCAAAGATCATACTGACAGATTGGTTTTTTTATGTTTTCTTTTATGTTTTTTTAAATGATATTATTATACGTGTGTTTTTATTTACTTTGTATTACGTTTTTTATATATGTTTCTTTGTGTGTGTATAATTTGTACAATAAATTTATAATTTTAAAATTATTTTTGTTTATTATTTTTTATTCTTGTTCAATAATAAATATCCTTAGAAATATCTGGTGCCCGCCACCCTACCGATATTTTAGAATGTGCCCTAGGGTATAAAAAGGTTGGGAACCCCTGTGCTAACTGGTGAGTTGTTCTTTTTTAGCCATCAAATGAATAGGACTTGCTGTGCAGGGCCCTCCTGAGGGTCAGATAAAAGGTATCACATGGAGAGGGGGGCGCTCCATGGTGAGATCTCTTCAGGAGCCATAGAACTTCTGATCTGGAGCCTCACCAAGAGAAACAAAGGATTCCTTCTGGATTGTGTCACACCAAGACAGGCGTTTCAGAGGCTGCTACACAAGAGCTGATAGGCAACAGTGTGGCTGAGGATCAGGTGACAGAGTCTCCCAGACATGGATAAACAGGCCTATGCTTACCCTAATTTGAGAAAGTGTCAACCCCTGGACTCCTTTCCTCTCCCCCTTCCTTCCTCCTTTCTCCACTTAAATATTCTCTTTCAGTCTGGCCTTTCCTGCCATGTTACCTAATGTATCTCCTGCACCACTCCCTTTAGGCCACTGTATTTTTTTCCTGCACTCTGTGGCCATGACCTGACAACATTGCGTACTGTCTGTTCTGCCAAAATGTGAGCTTCACAAGGTGGGTTCTTGTCTGCTTTGCTCACCACAGCAACCCCACTTCAAGAAGAGTGCTTGGCACCCGATAAATATCTGTTGAATAAGTTAAAGGAACCGCTGATTCATCTTATAAGTGGTTATTCTCCACTCTTCTTGTGAAAGGCATCTAGAGAGAGAAATCCCAGAAGAGCGGAACTTGAAGGCCTTTACAGTACCAGGTGCTCTCAGCACATGGTGAGGGCAGCTAGGGGTTCTAGAGATAGGGAGAACTTAGAGAACAGGGAAAACCCAATAGCCACAGCTTCGACTTGACATTTGGGGGCCCTTCTGATGTTGAAAGCAGGCTGCTATGACTGAGACCCCAGCATCCAGCAAGGAACTGTCCTCAGCTGTCACTCGGTGTTAAAGAAGTGCACAGAGTGAAGAATGTTCCTTCATTTCTGGGTCTCCCTGTTCTGGCTTCTGAATTTATACCCTCTGTTTCCGATCTCATTTTCCATCACCTCCCCTTGCCTTACAGTCATATTAAACTTCCGCCCCTTTCCATTTCTCCCAGTCCTGCTAATAATTCACATTTCCTATCCGTTTCCTCCAGAAAACTTCTGTTCCTACTTAGAAAGAATTTATTCTCTCTTTTGAGGCATTTGATTTTTGATGGTAGAAACTCTATGTCATTCATCACTTTATTCTCAATGCCTCACACAGTGTCTGGAACCAAATAATGAGAATAATGATGATAATAATAGTGGCTATCATTCATTGAGCACTCACTCAGTATCATATACATGTGAAGCATTTTACACGATTCATTTCACTTACAGATGTGCGTTGGTGAAATACCATTCCCATTTTACAGATGGTAAAATGTTCATTAACTAGTAAGACTCAGAACTCAACAGTCATATACATAAACACCTAACTAAATATTAACTGAACTGAATTAGAGGTGAGGAGAAAGGGGGAAGCAGATTGAACTCCACCTTCTGCTCTGTGTCTGTGTGTGTTTTTTCTGTGTTCTCCCTTGAGCATCAAGAAAAAGAATCCTATTTCCTAGAGCCTACAGACATGCACATACATGAAAATAAGCCAATCCCAAACAGGTACCATGACACCCATCAGACCTTAGGGGACTGATGACAAGAAGGTTTTCTGTGAGGCTCCCACCTCCCTTCTTGGAGAAAGTCGTGGCTCAGCAGCATCCCCTCTGCCCTCAGACCCAGGTGGCACCTGGACTCTCAACCCCGCCCCCCTCCATCAATTATGGAAACCCACTGGAGTTGCAAATTAATAGGCAATTATGATTTGGGCAAATCCACCAAGGAAAGCCAAAAGGGCTGAATTGAGTGTCCCTTTCCCATGAGCCCATCCCCCTACACAGGGGACTAGACATTTCAGATGTGCTCTGGCCCCAGACAGCATTGGGGAAGGGGTTGCCTCAGGGTTGAAGGGCACTGACATGTGAGGCACAGTGATAGGCATTCAACTGGGCAGGCATTTGCTGTTCGCTACGCTTCAGGGGCCAATCACACCATTGAGAATCCACCATGGGGAGGAGGAGACACGAACAAACAGCACTACAATTAGAATAAAATGTCCTAAGTCTTCCCAAGTGGGACTAGTTGGAACCCAGTCAAAGGCTGGGGTTCAGCCCGTTCAGGAGAAGGTGAAGACAACCAGACCCAGCTTCAGGGCCCCATGGTCCTTGACCTTGAGCTGAGAGCAAACAGGGCAGGTTCAAGACCCAGCCAAGGAGATGGTAGGAAGGCAGCCCCAGGCTCAACCCAAGTGAGCTTACACCCCCACCATACACAAAAACACCCCCCAGGGCATTAAAGATTCAATTGAAAGGAAAGAGAAGAAAGTGAGCAGAATATTTATGTAACCTCAAGCATTAGAAAAACCTTCCCAGGCAAGACAGGAAATTTAGAAGCCCCAAAGGAAAAAATTACATATATTTTAAAATATAAGCATTTAAAAGTTGTGCAGGTCAAGAGATCATAAACAAAAGTCAAAACCCCAAACCACATGAAGCAAGGGATAATCTGGAAAAATAGTTGCAGTGCATAGAAAATAAGATTACAGGGACCTAAGTTAATGCGTCTGTATAAAAAGTGCTTCCAGAAATTGACAGGAGGAAGTCGAGCAACTTAATGTAATCAGTTGGCAAGGATTGTACCAAGGCAGTTCATGAAAGAAAACATCTCACTGGCCAATAGGCATGTGGATGATGCTCAACCTGACTAGTAGCAGGAGGAAATGGAAATGGAAATGAATGCAACAGTCAGACACCTTTCTTCACTCTCTAGATTGACAAGCCCTGGAGACAGCAAAAGGACCCACGTAAAAGCAGAAGGCAGGGCCACACGGTCCCAAACACTGCTGGTGGGAGTATGATTTAATGATGGTTTTGGAAAGTTACCTGACAACAGCTTTTAAAATGAATGCTACACATACCATTTGACCCCCCAGATTTGGAAAACCATCCTATACTTACAAATATTAATATGTAAGGACTTATTCATAACAAAATTTGTTTGGTAGCAAACAACACAAAACATCAACAAAAGAAATCTGGAAACAATTTGAATGCCATTAATGTGGGAACAGTGAGTGAACAGTGGTACCTTTATGCCATGGAATATTGTGCAGTTAGTATGTTGTATGAGCTAGTCTTAGATCTTTTTATAAATTCTGACCTGGAGCACGCTTCCTGCTCCTGCTCAATGAGAAGAGCAAGCCAAACGTACATGCTGTCATTTGGGAGGTAAAAACAAATAACATCAATGCTCTTTGCGCATGTCTGTCCATCTTCATGGGCAAGGAGAAAGGTGTTGCAAAGGGAGTGAGTGGGGGATCAATATTAGATTTTACCAATTCACCTTTAGTTAGGATGCACATATATTGCTCTAGTAATTAAAAGAAAACCAAAATAATAGGATTACAAAACCACTGAAAAGTGATGAATACATTATAGTAGTGATAATAGACTAAGGGAACGGGCCAGCCATCGCAGGAAGATGCTGGAAGAAGCTAGCTGACTACCAGCTGGGATTCCTGCTCTGGGGAGGGGCCCCTCTAGCTCTTGGAATCATTAGGTAGGCTGAGGAAAACCAGGACAGTGCAGAGCCAGCAAGACAAGGAAGGGGAGGCTTCCCAGATTTGGGGGGCGGGGGGTGGGGGAGAGGTGATTCCACAGCAGGGGCATGAAAGCGAAGCTGTCATCTTGCGATGAGCAGGAGGTGGCCGGTACCTTTCAGGATGCAGCCTCAGCGGGTCGTAGTGCCAGCATTCAGATCTCAGGGAATGTAGGGGTGAGGGGGCCAGAGGGGAGAGAGTGCTGTCCACAGTGTCAGCAAGCTCTGGGCTGACGGAGCTGAGAGACTGGTCAGGCGGAGGGACCGTTTAGGCTGGAAGAGCCCCGAGCACCTTCATGGGAAGGGTCCAATGTGAGCAGATCATCCATCCAGTCAGGTCTGCCACGGGGCTGGGGGAGGATTGTCGTGTACAGTGAGGGCTGCCTGAGTCTGGCATGGAAACAGAGCCTGGCTCTCTACAACAGGAGGGCACGAAGAGGCCAAGGGAAGGTCTTAGTTTCAGATGGTTGTATTTTTGGAGGCAAGCAGATCCCAGTTTGGAATCCAGGACGCTAGCTCTATGGTCTTAACCTGTGTAAGCCTTAGTGACACTTATGAAGTGGAGATGCTTACATAATGCCTACTCCTCAGGCTTGTTGTCAGTGTGAGAAGAAAACACACACTTGTGGCTCATCGTTGGCACTGAATAAGTGATAACTGCTGTTAATGCTTAAGAGGTGGCATGGGGGAGGAGAGTCAGGCTGGCTGCTCACTTTTGAGCGCCCCACCCCCACTCTTTTGTAACGTAACTTCTATTTGAGCACCTCTGTCCTGTGAAGCTTTCGGGCATATCTGTGGTGGTACACGGGAGAAGCAGGAGGCAGGGAGCAGGGACCTGTGATTTCATCACTGGCTTGCTGCTCGATACTGAGCGAAGTGTTTGACAAGCATCCGACTTCTCTAGGTAAGTTGTCTGATAATTCTGTCAGCATTAAATGAGCATGTGTTGATACTGAGCAGGGTGTAGACTCGATGCTCAGTAAATATTAAGTTTGTTGCCCTTGCTGCGAATGATAACCCATGTTGTGTTCATCTCTGATCTTCCCTGAGCAGGAGGCCTGGTCTAAAGAGCGTACATACACAGCAAGTTGTAAGTAAATGAATGAACACATGAACTAATGTATGCTTGTGAGAGCAGTCTTGGCAGATATTGGTCCACAGCATGTAATAGAGCTGTGGTTCTGGACTCAGGAAGTACAAGACCTAAGAGACCTTTCTTCCTGCCATCAGGGACTTGATAAATGAGAAGGTATTTTATAACCGGCAGTAATTAGACGAGGGGGTCGTTGCCGTCTGTCTCTCTCTCAGCTCTCTGGGAACACTTCTGGGACTCAGAGAGCAGCCATTTCCTACCGTCTGTGTATCAGGGCTGGTTCCTGCATTCGTGGGCCTCATGGACCCAATGCTGGGGGAGGTGGTCAGTGCAGGGCTCATTGTCACTGCCAACCTCAGCATGTCCCAGGTCCACCAGAGGACTTGAGCAGGGTCCAGGGGCCCAGGACAAATCAGTAGGATTCATTCACTGTGTCAGCATTGCCAGTCCCAGCCTTTGCTCGGGTCTCAGTTCTCTTGTCTATAAAATGGGACATTGATGTGAAATGACCTTGAAGGTGCTCTCCACTTTTGAAGTCCCACGACTAGAGTGATCTTTTTGAAGCACATATTTGGCTTGATTTTGAGGGTCAGGAATACCCATAGGAGAGAGCTGTGTGGGCTTTCTGGAAGTCCTGTCTGGTGCCCTCCCATACTCATGGATGCTGCACTGATGATAATAAACTCAGGTGGTGATTAAGGTTACACATGCTGGAGCTCATTCTAAAAGGAGGCACACAGCTGTCCTCTAGTCTACAGCTCAAACTCTGATGTCCTATTGGCCAATTTTGGCCCAGGGAAAGGTTTTGTTTGACTGTCATCATTCTGAAATGTTTTAAAATCCCTTATCTTAACAGACATCAGAGTTCCGAGTCTTATTGGCAATCTGCTTCTCAAGGCATTTGAATTGTGACTCTTGAAAGTCAAGTCTTTCATTTTACACAAGTCATCGACTGAGAAGAAGGTAAGGTGACTTGTCCAAGGCCTCTCAGCTGGGATTCCAAGAGAAATCCTGACTGTCAACCCTGACCTTCTTTCTTCAAGAGATGTGACTCAAGTACAATTGCAACAGGGACAGGCAGGCCTTTGATATCAGCTACCCTGGTAGTTGGGGGTGCCAGATGACCGTCTTCCAAATAGATTTAATGGGAAGAACGGAGATTTAGAAGAAAAGACATGTCTCAGAAGGCACTGGCCTTAGTTTCCTCATTTATAAAAACTCACATGACCCTACTCTGCTCCCTACCTTGAAGAGTTTTGAGAGCTTTAAATAAAAAAGTGCCTAAGAAGGAGTCTATAGGTGCTCAGAATATAGGGGTCCTTTTCCTGTGAATTGCCTGAATTTTCTGGTCTCCCAAATTGCACAGATCACATGCATTCTTGTTCTCAGGACCATATGAAGGTGGAGAAGGTGAGGGGTTTATACATGAAAATGCACATGAACACTTTGAGCTCTCTACCAAGGAGAGATTTGGGAGTCCCAAGGCACAAGCCCTCAGGTCAACCTTAATACTCACCCTCCCTCATGGGGCACCCATGCCTGACACAGCCTCCTGCTAGGATGGACCATGGGTTTGACCCAGTTTCCCTGGGTTTGCATAATGCCAAAGAGCATTCATTCGAACAGCCTTCACTTCTCAAAGCTGAGATACATTTTCCTTTCCTGAAAATAGCCAGTGCCGATGCATCACATTCCTGACAAGACATTCTCTCACCCAACCAGATTGGAATGATCATTAAAAGCTCTGAGTGAGAGCTCAAGCTTATGATTGATCCGATAATATTGTCTCGTTCCTGTTTTAAGCTACCTGTTCTTTAAATTGCACATAAAAATACAGTCCATGCAATATTAATACACTAATGAATAATACACTAACAATTTGAAGCATGCCAACCCACCCAAGGATTTTTCATCTCCTTCATGTTTCATCAGAGACACTTGGTATATACTGAATAATCGTTAAGATGATGAAAATGATCATAACAATGAAATAAATATAGAGCAGTTATCCTGTGGGGGGAAAACATGAAAGATAATTCTCAATTATAAGTGAGAAATGGATGCCTGTGATCCAGGCATGGGCCTCTGCCTTTGATGTATCGCAGGTAAGGGTGGCGGTAGCGCTGCGTGAGTGTATGTACAATACAGCCTCTTCTGTCTAATGCTGTCAGAGAAGGCGGTATCGCACAAAAATGGCATTTCCTGATACCACAGGTAAAGGGGCTTAGCGTGAAAGGACAAGGCCTTTAGAGACAGCGGCCCTGGATTCAAGTGCTGGGTCAGACACTTACCATATTTTCCGTCGTATAAGACGACCGGGCGTATAAGACGACCCCCTAATTTTACAGTTAAAACATAGGTTTAGGCCTATATTCGCTGTATAAGACTACCCCCCACTTCCGAGGCTGTAGATACAGCGAATATAGGCCTAAACCTATGTTTTAACTGTAAAATTAGGGGGTCGTCTTATACGCCCGGTCGTCTTATACGCCGGAAAATACGTAATTGCCCTGTGAACTCTTTCAACCATCTGTTTATTTTCTGGAAGGTACGATAATGACTAGCCCACAGAATTACCTGGTGAAGATGCAGTTGAATCATGTATATGAAAATGCCTGGACCAGGGCCTGTCACCCAGGGGGTGTTCAGGAAACGGTGTCGTCCCTCAAAGCACAGAGGGTGGCACTTGTTCAGGCTCCATAAATGTTGGTTCCCTCTCACTCTGACCGAAAACTTGAACTATGAGGCAGTTGGTTGAAAAATCCAGGGGCTTTTTCGTTTTGTCTGTGGCTTTGAGTACGACTCAGATGATTGGAGTTTTGGGATCTCTGAGCTCCAAATAGAAGGATGCTTTGGCTCATTTGCCTCCAAATATGGTAATCAAAACATGAAAGGCATGCCAAGTTCTCTACCAAGAGGAGACCAGGCGAGCATTTATAGCGCATTTACATATTTAGAGGCATCTACAAGCATTTACAAACTTTCTTTTAACCTAAAGTAGATGAAAATAATCCATTATTTCGGGAAAAGCATTTTAAGTGGGATTCATTTTGTGAGGAGTAGTGGATTTTCTTTTTAAATTAAAATAAAAAAACAAATGTATGCATGCATTCATTCATTAATTCATAGCTTCTATACTAAGTGTTGACAGTGGGCTGGTCACCAAGGTGTAAATACCAAGGTGTAAAGACATAATACAAGGATGATGACAGGCCTATAAACTTAATTAGTTAAGCATAACTAAACATGCTAAAATAGAAGATAAGATACATTTGAGATGACAGGTCAATTTGTACACCTGTGGTCAGGGACTCCTTGAAGAAAATGATATTTAAGGTAAAGAAGGTAGAGAAGTATATGCTGGGCTTATGTCATAATATTAGAACTAAGGAAAGTACGTAGTTCTTCAAAGATTTTGAAGAATGGTGTTACAGGGTCGTGGCAGGGCAGAGTATGTGATGTGCTGTGTGTCCGTGTGTATATAAGTGTACTGGTTAGCTGTGATTCTAATACTGGCCCACTATTTGTCACTGACTGCTGAGTGTGTTCCAATGTACAATGCAAAGCACCTATGCTTGTCTCATTTGCTCATTCTAACAACCCTGTAGGCTGTGCATGGTTGTCCCCATTTTACCTTTGAAGAAACTGAGATTGAGAGAGGCAATTGACTAGATAATGCCATACTTGGAATTCTATTCCATCTTTCTGATTCAAAGGTAGTGTTTGAGCACTACTGAATTGTAAGACATGACATTAGAGAGAACACAGAAGAGAATCAAATAAAATCTTGCACCCAAGAAACTAGTTGTGAGGGTGAGACTTAGATGTGAAAAGATGTTTTAAGAATTTTGTCAAGATATGATCAGTCCCAAGCTGGAGGCAGGTAAGTTGCCAAGTTCATGGCTGGGGTATAGTTTAACAGGGGAGAATCTTTTTGAATTAGGTCTTGAAATATGGCTAGGACTTTGACAAACTGGAAAGAGGAAAGGACACAGCAGTCAAGGGGAACTATAGAGTCTGGAAAGCATTTACCTAATTCTGGTTAGGAAACAAAGGTGAAGATGATGTTAGTAAAAAACAGAAGAGACCAAAAGGAGTTTAAACTTGGTTCAGATATTCTGTTCCACTTCTTTTTCTGACTAAATGTGACACCTTAGTTAGGTTAGGCTTTTGACCTTTATTTAATACCCATCCCCCAACCCTCCTTGTCCCGTCTGTCAAAAACGGTCTGCGAAACTGCCATAAGGTTAAGTCTGATATGAAAAAAGCAATGAGAAGTTACTGGTGGCTAAGGTACTCTGTCAACTCAGGGGATTATATTGTAATGAACAACAGCAACATGGCCTAGAACAGTAGGTCACATGGCCAGGGGAGAGAGAATGAACTTGACCTTCACATACCTACCATAGCCACTTCACTGGCAGCAGACACCAGGGATTCTGCCTAGCCCAGCCCTGAAACTGAGCTCACAACTCTTTCATCTGTCACCATTTAGGCCTTTAGCAGATAGGGAGAGTTTTGGGTCTCATGATGTTAATAGTCCAAGCAAATTAAAAAGTGGACATGTCACTATGTGTGCTGTCCAATGCCAGTAATGCCATTTCCCTCCCTGGATCTGTTTCCCCATCTGTTAAATGAGGAAGTAGGAGTAGATGTTCCTCAAGATTGTCTTCAGATATAATGTTCCATGACAAGGGACAGTGACAGTTCATCCAGGGTCTCCTGTGTGTGGTCAACAGTTCTCAAAATATTGTTCTGTAATATGCTAATAGGTACCAAGCAAAAGTCAAACTACAACAAAAGCAAACAACAGAAATAGACAAAAAATAAGAAGGAAGTTTGCTATGGTCAAAATGGGTTGAACAAAATCAGACAGGGCTATTTACCAAAAGCCTTTAGTGAGTTGAAGTACATTGAAAATGTTCAGGAGGATGAGATATAGAAATTTCCCAAAACGTATTTATCTACAGAACCAGTGTTCAGCAGATCACACTTGGAAAAACATTTCACTAAACTTGGCCTAATGAATTCAAACCCTTGGCAATTCTTTCTGAGGCTCAGGACAAGAGTGATGCAGTAGAGAGATCCCTGAATTGGTTGTCTGGGGCCCAGGGGTAGCCTTCCTTTAAGTCCAGTTCTGTCCTCTTTCTTGTGGTGTGACCCTGGGCCAATCATGCCTCTTCTTCCCTAAAATTAAAATAAATTGGATAATCTCGGAGGTCTCTTGTGGTTCTAATATTTCATGAATAAATAATTTTCTGTAGCACTCAGCAAACACGTGTACAGCACAGGCTGTGTGCTCACAACTGAAGACGAAAATTAAAAAACAAACCCAAGGAAAGCCGGGATGGCTCAGCAGATTAAGCGCTCACTTTGCAGTGCTGGGGACTGAGGATTGAAAACTGGCTCCAACCTGTGCAAAACTGTATGCTGAACTGGGGCATTGCCTCCCATGGGGGAGGCCCCCAGCCCAGTTCCCACCCTGAGTGGCCCCCGCCCACCTGTGTGTGGAATGGAACTATGTTGAAAACCGATGATGCACAGCTATGGAGACTGGTCTGGGCCCTCCCCTTTCTCTCTATTTCTCCCTGTTCTCTGTCTGTCTCTGTCAAAAAAAATAAATCTTAAAAGAAAAGAAAAAAACCCAAAACATAACTAATACCTGCCCTGGAGGAAGTCCTAGGCCAATGGAAGAGACAGACACATGCAGTCCAGTGTGATCAGTGCTTGTATCCAAGTGTGGCTCAGAAATGGCATCTAACAGCCTGGGGGAGGGATAGTTAGAAAAGACCTCATGGAGGCAATCAATGCCTCTGGGAGGATGAATAGGCATTGAGTGGTGGTAAAAGCTGCTCTGGATGAAAGAACATCACGGATAAAGGCATGAAGGGAAGAGTTAATGCAACACACTTTGGGAACTATAACAATAACATCATCAACAACAGCAACAGCTAATATATTCTGAGAAAATATTAAGGGCAAGGTCAAAGCTAGATGCTTTGCATTCATTAATCTCAAATTCCTATAACCCTATAAAGTAAGCATTATTATTCTTATTGTATAGTTGAGGCAATCACAGGCAATTCATTATGCTTTGTGGGGATTTTTCCCTGAATGCAGGTAGTTTTCAGCAAATCCCAACTGATCTATCTACTTCATCTATTACTCATGTCACTTTCAGTCCAAGATTGATTTTTCCCTCTCATTTAAGTTACTTCTGGCTGCCTTTACCAACTCTAGTGAGGACATGCAACACAATCTTTGAATACTAGCTTAGGCAAAACATTAGGATGCACAAAAATCCTGATGCATTTTTTTCAAGCCCAAAATAAGCGATTTGTAGATTTTTCAAGAAATATGTGTCCCTTCCATGGGGATGGATCACTGAGATCAGGCTTAATGAATTCAATTGCCCTTCCTGAAGGAAACACTTGAACATTTTTATATTAGTGCATTCATTCATAAATCATTTATTGAAAACCTACCCCATGCCAGTCACAGAACAAGTTACTCTGGGGATGATCAAGTCCCCCCTGGTTCAGGACAGGCGGTGCCTCTTCCAGGACGTGTTTCTGGCTCTACTCTTCCACTCCCTACCCCTACTAAAACGCTGGGTCAGGTGACTTTCTCTATGTTCCAAAACTGCTCTGGACCTTGCCTGATCACAATGCTATAAAACTCTCTATGTGATCAATTGTAAGTTTTGATTTGGTGTCCAGATTATAAAGTCTATGGGGGCAGGGATGGTGTGTATTATATTAACCATAATATTTCCAGTGCCTTGCTGGTTGCATAGTAGGTGTTCAATGAATAGTGTAGATTGAATGATCCCAAGTGCTTACCCAAGTGCCTGAAAATGCTAGGGCTCCTTAGACATTTGCTGAATGAAATGAAGGAGTAAATGGTGAGAGTCATACTCTCTATCCCAAGGAGCTCATAATTTAGCGAGGGAGGTAGATTACTTGCTGCTGACCAGCCTCTTTCCTCTCTGTTGAGTAAGAAGATTCCATCTCTCCTACTTGTGGGCTGTGTTGTTTGGATGGGCCTCCACCCCTGGCTACGGGAACAGGGAGTTTGTTCCAGAAATTGCTTCAGGGGTGGGCACCTGAGCCATTTCTTGCCAGGGAGCAAATGTGAGCCCTAAGTCTTCAGGGTGAGGGTGCTAGAGGGGATCTGGCTTCTGCTGCCATTGTATATAAGAATATGAAGCTTGGAGCTTCTGCAACCAATTGGTAACTATAAGGGAAGCTGGATGAGAATGGAGCCAATCCAGAGGGAGGAGAGCCAAGAGACTATCCTGACCTAAGTTAATGGCCAGCACAGTTGTCTTTATTGCTGACAGTGGTGTAAGATAGACTTATCAGACATTTGTAGCAAAAGTTCCAACCGATAGAGGCAGGGGCCCGTGACATTAAGAAGAAAGAGCGCTCTAGAGAAAATGCTGAAAGGATTTCAGTAGAGAGCTCAGGAAATGGTGGAAATGCTCTAATCGGGCCGTCAATGCAGGTGATTGCTTTGAGAGCTCAGGTAAGAGTTGCTTGGAGGTGTTTGAATCAGGCCTTCAGAGACAAACAGCATTTGTCAATCATGATAGGCGGAGCACTTTCAGAAGAGCAGGAACAATGTTATAAAGCCTGAAGCACAGGAAATCCTTGGGAATAAATCCCTGGCTGGAACCAGAGGTCCATCATAGGCAGAGGCGGGAGAGAAGCCAGGACAAGTGGGCAGGGGCCGGCTCAAGGAAGGCTTTGAATGCCAGGCATTGCAGATGGGCAGGGAAGATAAACTCTGCAGCAAATCTGACCTTCTCTTCCGGGGAGGTATGCCACTGAGTGGTATTATCCCCTGACGTGTATTCTGGGACCCAGAGAGAATCTGGAGTCTACCCCAGACATTTAGGATCAGAGGCAGAGCCAACCTGTCTTGCTTTATGAGAGATACCAGTCCCCATCACTGTCCAGGTGCGATATGCAGATTTCTGAATATTTGGAAGGGAAGGAAGAGAAGAGCGCATGGAGGTATCCAAGAAAAGGTCCTTTTGAAGCCACAGATCCCAAGATGAAAACTACATCCTAAAGCTACATTGTCCCACGATAGGAGTGAATTAAGTGAAAGGAGACCAGAAAAATTAGTGCCATGAACAGCCTTTTCACTTGTCAGGGATGGAAAGGAAGAATGGGCCTGGGAAGAAACGTTACCAAACTGGCAATCTGAGTGGTTTCTAGAATTCCCCGAGGCAGGAGACAAGGGTTCTTTTACTCACTCTGCTGCCTGGAGCAAAGGGGTTGTTTTGGGCTGTTACAATTCAGCTCATGTGCACTTGATGAGAACTGAGGCAGGGCAAGCCTTCTCTAGGGACAGCCAGCTTCACGGGCATGCCATCTAGTCAGTTGCACAGGACCCCGTGTTTACAAGGGCCCCAAACTTGGCTTAATGCTCTCCTGTTGTTATCTTGAAATTAGTAACACTTTTATGAACAAAAGTCCCTGCATTTTTATTTCATATTGGGGCTTTGAAAATTATACCGCCTATCTTGCTTCTGTGTCTCTGACAATGGAGGAAAATGTCAAAGGTCACTTAAGTTACTAAGATTTGGCTCCTCTCTTTGTAGGCTGACCAGATGCCTCTTTTTAAATGGAACAGATAACAACAGTACTGTCCCGTTTCAAATGGTACGTACCATCAGCCTAGTCTCGGCTCAATTCAAGGTGTCAGTTAGGCTGATCATATGTACTAATTAAAATGGGATAGTACTGTTGTTTTCTGCCCCATTTAAAGCGGTCCATCTGGTCAGCCTATGTAGCCATGCTTGGTGGCAGAAACTTGCTTTGCCTGGTAGGTCCTTATGCATGCCCAGTATCTGCCCGATTTTTCTTCCTTTGTCTTATTCTCCCTCCCTTAGAAAATGCAGCTTTCACCTTCATGATTCTGAATCTTAACCTCCTCTTGAGAGTAGCTAGAAATGGTACTTTCTCCAACACATTTTCCTTGATTCTTCTTGTTTTTATTTTCTTTTTCTATCACGTTACTTCAACTTTTGTCACTTTTGTATTGTATTATGGTTACTTTTGCCATGTCAAGTGGAGCTAGCATAACTTTTAGAGAGAAAGACTTAGATTCAAATGTATGATCTTGAACATTTCAAGCTGTCTTAGCGTCAGGATCTTCATGGGTAAAATAGGAGTTAGCACTGCTTACTGGTCAATGTCATTGAAAACAGTGAGACACATCCAGGGACTGCATCTCTCATTCTCTGTTTTGTGCAGGAGAGTCCTCCTCTATTGCCAATTATTCAGACATAATTAATAATAGTGCCTCCAAATGTCTTGGTTTGATGAAAAGTTACACGACTCCCTGGCTTCACATTGAAAAGTTCCCAGCAGGGCATCTGACACATAGTAGTAGCTCAAGACCAGCTTGTTGAATCAGAAACTTAAAAAAAATTTTTTTCTCCCTTTGCTGTGTGTGTGAGCATTTTTCTATCTCTATAAGACTTTACAGATTTATAATTAATGACAAACTCTGCAGAAGCTCAGAACAAGACAAAACATCATGATGACAAAACCATCACTCTCATCACGCCTCTGATTTTCCAAGGGCTGTGATGATGGCTTGTCATTTACATAGCTTCAAGGGAGAAGGCTGCGGGTCATGCTGATCCTTTGTTTTATCTCCATTCCGGCATCCACAGGGGCCTGTCAGTCACGGGTGGCACAGAGAGACTGCTTTCGTTTTTACATTTATGCTGAATGAAGTGATGCTAATGCAAGCTGTGTCTAGCCCATTTCCTCTGGGGAAGAACTGAAGTCTGGGAAGGGTGCCCCTCTTTCTCAGGCTCTGAGCTCTTTAGTCTTTGCTGTCTGGTGAGAGCCCAGGCCAACCCTTTATCTTATATTGGCTTCCGTCATAGGCTGACCAGATGTACTATTTTAAACGGAACAGAAAACAACAGTACTGTCTCGTTTCAAATGCAAGGTATGGTCAGCCTAAACATACCGGTACCGGGCTAAATTCAAGATGCCAGTAGGCTGACCGGATGTCCTATTTGAAAGGGCCAGTACTATTGTTTTCTGTCCCGTTTCAAACAGGACATCTTGTCAGCCTAACCTTGTGTTTCTAGAGTAATTATTTTATGGAATTTTGCGTAGGCTGGCATACTTCCCTTTCCTGCAGTGCAGGGCACATCTGGATGGTGGACATGGTTGACTCAACCACCCATCTCTAGCTGGATACCCTGTTCTAACAAATGTATCAGGAAAAGTGGAAAACAGGGCATTTGATCTTGTTTGGGTCAGAACAATTGGTCCTTGTTTTGTTTTGTTTTACTTTTCTATTATGTTTATTTTTTTGAAGATAAAATTTGTTTATATTTAAGGTATACAACACGATTTGATATACATAGTGAATTAACATTATTTATCTCATCACATAGTTGTCATTTTTTCCTTTCCTTTCTCTTTCTCTCTTTCCTTCTCTCTCCCTTTCTGTCTCTCTCTCTCTCTCTCTCTCTCTCTCTCTCTCTCTCTCTCTTTCTTTCTTTTATTCTTTCTTCTTCTTTCTTTTCTTTCATGGTGAGGTAACCTGATATCTACTCTTTTAGCACATTCCTGGGATTTAATATAGTGTGGTTAACTATAGCCATTATGTTATACATTAGGATTCTAGGCATATTCATGCTATGGTACTACAACTATGTGCCTTTGAGAATCATCTCCCTGTTCTCCCCACCTCTCCATTTCTGGTAACCTTTGTTCAATTTTCTGCTTCTATGTATTTGACTTTTTTAGATTCCACATATAAGTGAGGTCATGTAATTTCACTTAGCATAATGTCCTCCAAGTTCATCTACTTTACTGCAAAGGGTAGGATTTCCTTTTTTAAAGCTGAATAATATTTCATTGCATATATGTACCACAATATCTTTATCCATTCATTTGTTGATGGGCATTTAGGTTGTTTTTAGATCCTAATCATTGTGAATAATGCTGTAGTGAAAATAGGTTCATAGACATCTCTTTGAGGTACTGATTTCATTTCCTTTGGATTTATATTCAGAAGAGGGATTGCTGGATCATATGTTAGTTCTATTTTGAATTTTTTGAGGACTCTCCATACTGTTTCCCATAGTGGCTGGACCAATTTACATTCCTACTAACAGCGAACAAGGATTTTCTTTTCTCCATATTCTTGTTAATACCTATCTATTTGATAATAGTCATTTTAATAGGTATGAGCTGATAACTCATTGTGGTTTTGATTTTCATTTCCTTGATGATTAATGACTTTGAGCACCTGTTCATGTAGCTGTTGGCTATTTGCATGTCTTCTTTGGAAAAAATTTTTGCTCATTTTTGTTTTTCTGCTCTTGAGTTGTATGAATACTTTGAATACTAACCTCTTATCAGATATGTGGTTTGCAAATATTTTCTCCCAATCTGTAGGCTGCCTTTTCATGTTGTTGATTGTTTTCTTCGCTGCACAGACTCTTTTTAGTTTGATGAAGTCCCACTTGTTTATTTTTGTTTTTGTTGCCTGAGCTTTTAGTGTCATATCCAAAAATTCATTACAAAGACCAACATCAAAGATATTTTCTTCTAGGAGTTTTATGGTTTCAGGTCTTATGTTAAGGTCTTTAATTCATTTTGAGTTTATTTTTGTATATGGTATCATATAAAGATCCAATTTCCTTCTTTTGCATGTGCATGTCTAACTTTCCAAACACACTTTATTTTGTATTTTTTAATTATTTTTTAAGATTTTTATTTTATTTTATTTTATTTTTGTTGTTAAATTTATTGGGGCGACATTAATTGATATTACTTACATTGTTTCCAGGTGTACAATTCTATGTTACATTGTCTATATATCACATTACGTGCTCATCACCCAGAATCAGCTCACTTTCCATCACTGCCTAACACCATTTATTGAAGCACTATTCATTCCCCATTGTATATTCTTGGTTCATGTAGTATGTAGATAGATTAGAATTTTTAGATTAGAAATGTAGTGATTAAGTCATTAGTGTGATCCTGAAATGTCTGACAAGTATTATACCTTATTTATGAATGAATTAAAAAAACAAAACCCAAATCCATTAGCTTTCTTTTTAAAAAATTAAAACTAGTTCCTAATGTATATTACTTGTGAAAAGATCAACTTGGAATAGAACTGTTGGCCATCCAAACTAATTTTTCATCAGGCTAGATGAGGTGCTTCTTCTGGCACTTCTTTGAAACATGGTGCTTATCTCTACTCTTGCCACTGGTCACATTATTTTCTAATATCTGAGCTCATGTGTATTGCTTGCTAACAAGATGAGAAACTCACTGTGTCATGCATGTGAGTCTATTTCAGTGTAGTGTTCGTCTAGAAATCTAAGACTCATCTCACCCAGGGAGGGAGGCAGCTCATCCGTCAGAACCTTCACCCCCTTTTGGAATTTGCTTTGTGTACAGAGGTAACACTACAGAGCTTTTAAGTCACTGTAAGGATCTCCATTAGATTGTATTTTGAAGAAGTTGGGAACCCTTTGAGGGTATTGGGCAGAGGAGTGACATGATCTGACTTGTGCTTTAAAAGGATCCGTCTGGCTGCCAGTTTGAGAATAGATTGTGGGAGATGGAGGTGCAGGTGTTGGGCTGGGATGCTATGTCAGTCTTGTGGGTGACATATGATGGTTACTTGACCCATGGCAGGAGTGGATGAACGGTGAGAAATGTTCATAAATGTTCTGTATTTTGAATATCGGCTGGTGGGGTTGGCTGAGAGAGCAAATGTGGGGTGTGAAGGAGATAAAGGAGTCAGGATGAATCCAGTGTCTTTGGCTGAAGTCACAGTACATTGGAGTTGCCATTTACGAAGTTGAGAAAGAGTAGGGGTGGGAGTACATTTGGAATAATGTCGCCTCTAAGGTGGGAGAGGATCGCTGTCATCGGGCTCATTTCCAGCCTTTCCCAGCTCCGCAATCCTGCCTTTGGGAAATCTCAGTCCTTCCTCAGCTCCTGAAGCGCCAGCTTCCTACCGCTGTCTCCTTCAATATCACTTTCCACCCTGCCCTTTCTCTGGGATGTCCTCATGTCTGTCAGACGCAGCGGGAAGGAAAATCAGGTTCTACCCAATTAGCTCGTCTTAAGTGGATTTCACTGTGCATTTAATTAAACCTGTTATAATCTTGAAGGGTATTTTGATACATGGTACTTGATACAGAGTAATTAGACTACTGTGGGCATGCACATAAATATCTTTGGGCTGAGGCTTTAAGCTGGGATCTGCAGATGTGGGTTCATATGAGCTACCCTGCCAATAATTTCAAAGCCAATAATGTTTACACACTCTATAGCTTGCAGCCTTTTCAGCCCTTCTGACTGATGAATCAACTGCAAGGTCACTGCTTATGCATCTCTATGGCTTAGGGGAAGAATTTCTGATCCTGTCACCCTTCTGTCAAATGACTGTATGGCTCCTCGCCGAGGACGGAATGAGGTCAAAACTCCTTGAGTATGCGCGCTTGGTTACACACAATGATTAATAGTTACCCACTATGTTTTCAGTATCCATTGGATCTGCACAACTACATTCCATGGGCCACCTATATCTTTTCTGCCTCTAAGCCTTTGCTTTAGCCGTTTCTTCTATTTTGGAATTCCTTGGTCTTTTATTTTTGTATCTGTCAGAGTAGGCTAAGTTATGCTGCAGGAACAAAGGGCCAGCAGTGACTTACTGTAGTAAAGGGTTTTTTCTCCCAACTGTGTAGCCATTGCCCGTCAGCTGCCGCTCAGCTCCGCGACCAGCTATCAGGGCAGAAGGGGAAAGAGAACATGGGGAATCTCATGCTCGATTTTAAAGCTTCTACTTAGGAGCAGCACATCCACTTCCATGAACGTTTCCTTGGCCGAATATGTCATGTGACCAAGTCTGTCATGGATGGGCTGGGAAAGTATCATCCTCTCCCAGGCAGAGGGATTGAACGTCTGTG
Organism: Craseonycteris thonglongyai; assembly: GCA_004027555.1. NCBI lineage: Eukaryota > Metazoa > Chordata > Mammalia > Chiroptera > Craseonycteridae > Craseonycteris > Craseonycteris thonglongyai. The sequence continues at coordinate 695 of PVKE010029469.1, read as the reverse complement.
AACAGTAATACAACCCAGAGTTTTATTGTGGCTCTTTCTAAGATGACCCCTCATTTTTATTTCTGAAGCAGTGACCACTCTGCATTTTCTATTAGACTTGTGTGTTTGTTTGCACTTCCCTCCTCTGATAGCAGTGCGCAGCTGGAGGGCAGGGCAGGCTCGTCTCTGGTCACCAACAGTGCCTCGTAGAGTGCTTTGCTCCTTAGACACTCAGTACATGTTCTGTGAATTACATGCTGCTTTTTCAACGACACGCCACCTAGGAAGCAGCATCATAAACCCAAGAAGCCCGAGAAATCTAGCAGGGTTCCCCTTAGACACGTGATCTCTCCAGTGATAATTTTATCCTCTTTACTCCTTACATTAGCCTTGGGATATTGGCATGATTTTTCCTCTTATTGTACATATGAGAACACTGAAGCCCAGAGAGACACAGCCATGCTCACCAGCACGATGATCTAAATTGTTTCCAGTTTACAACTACCTTTGAACTTTAAATGATGTATAAAAATGATGGCTGTTTTATGGCCAGAGGGATAAGCCCAAGTCTTCTTCCTAACAGATGGCCTACGCTAATACATATGATCTCTGACTTTCAGAGGTGGTAGGGGAGAATCACCCAATAACCCAGCAAGAATCAGACAGATTCACTGAATTACTGGAGCTGACTCACTGTGTCTATTGTTATACTAGAT
>PVKE010029468.1:0-20229 GCA_004027555.1 Craseonycteris thonglongyai | reverse complement strand
AAACTTCTGTCTTGCTGTGAAGACATCACTGTTGACAACCCAAATCACATCCCCTGCATTTCCCACCTGAATTACTGCAGGAGCCACTGAAATTGTCTCCAAGCTTCCATTCTTGCCCCCCTACCACCTATTCTCCAGAAAAAAACCCAACTAGAATGATTTTTATTAAATGTAAATATAGCTCGATCACTCGTGGCTATTTAAATTAAAACTTGATCATAAAATTTTAGTAAAGTTAAAAATTTAATTTTTTCATTGTACTAGTTACATTTTAAATATTCAATAGCCAAATGTGATAGTGGTTACTACATTGGTCACTGAGCAGATATAGAACCTTTTCATCAACGAAGAACTTTCTAATGGAGAGTGCTGCTCTAAAACATGGGCCCTTGACCCTCTTACCAGGTTTACGAGAGATACTTTGTAAGATTTGTTAGATCTATTTGATTTATTCAGAAAATATGTATTAAGCATCCATTATATCCCATGTGCCATATGAGTTATTGGGAAATCAGAAATGAACAGGACACTGTTTCTGTCTTCAAAGAGCTTGCCAACTCAAGAAGTCCTGTGGCCAGCATGAATAAAAACGAATGTAGCAGATTGTAAAACCGAATCCTGGCCTCAGGCAGGATATAGGTGTGCTACTCAAGGAAATGAGATACAAGAAAAATGGGGATAAAAAGGTACAAAAACTAAGCCAAAAAAATACATAAATCAAAAGAATGCTAGACCCACCACCTCTCATGTAAACAGAAACTTCTGCCTTCCAAATTATGTATTTGTCATAAGAAAACAGGAATGACAAGATTTGGGTCATCTTAATTCATGAAGTTTGTTTTTTTGTGTGTTTTAGAATAATTGAAGGAAAAATACAGTGGCTTTTTAAAAAAATTCACATCTTCAAAGCAAAAATAAAAAATAGATTAAAAAATTAAAAAGCTGTGGTACATATATACAGTGTAATATCACTCAGCTATGAGAGAAGATTAAATACTGCCATGTGCAACAACATGGATGGAACTTGAGATCATCATGCTAAGTGAAATAAAAATGACAGAAAAAGCTAAGAACCATATGATTTCACTCATATGTGGGATATAAAACTGAAAGCAACAAACAAAATCACACAGACATACTCAACAGTTTAGTAGTTACCTGAGAGTAAGGGGGGTGAGGGGTAAAAAAGGAGGGATGGGGAGTTAAATATATGGTGATGGAAAGAAAGCTGACGCTGAGGTGAACACATAACACATAGACAAAATACCTTAGAATTAATTGTACATGTAGAATCTATGTAATTTTCACTAACCAATGTCACCTAATAAATTTAACAATAAAAAATAAATAAAATTAAGTGATTCCTTCCTACCAAAAAAAAAAAGCCACATCTTCAAAGTTTTATGTCTCTGTGTTTTCATGTTTTTCTAGAAAAAAATGACCTATTTGTACTTATAATCCAATATTTCTATAAGTATAGATTTTTCAAAGTGTTTTCTTCAATTTTTCCCCTCCAGTACAGAACACACAGAAAATTAGAATTCAACTAACTAATCACTCATTTCCATGTTCAAACTGAAGAAACTTGTTCTGGAGAAAAAAAATTACCTTACAAAGACTGAATTTATTTTTCTGAATAGAACCTATGTCATTCTGGCAAATTTGTTCCATTCTCACAAATGTATCAGACAGTTTCACATAGATGCTGTGTAAGAATAAACAGAGGAAACATATGACCTCACTTATAGGTAGAATATTAAACTGAAAGGAACAAACAAGCAAAGACTCATGAACACAGTCTAAATAGTTTAGTGGTTACCTGAGGGTGGTGGGGAGGTGGGGAGGAGAGATGGGTTGTGGGGAGCAGGGAGGGAGAATCAAACACACCATGATGGAAAGTGAGCTGATTCTGGATGGCGAGCACATAATGCGATGTATAGACAATGTAATGTAGAATTGTACACCTGGAAACAATGTAATTGATATCAATTAATGTCACCCCAATAAATTAAAAAATAAATAAATAAACACAGCTTTATATAAAAGTGCTTACCTAACTTTAACATGGTTTCAAGCTTTTCTTCTTAGTATTGTCTGACCATCATATCTAAAATCTAAAAGAATCCTTCCAGAAGCTTTTGAGAAACTGGAACTAAGGCAAGGATAGGTTTCTTAGCAGCTCCAGGACTTTGGAACTTAATTAGGCTTATGTTACTATTAGTTTTTTGTGTGTTCCTAAGCTGCTGTGAAATTGTTAATTCAATTATTTATTTCACAGAAACTTTTGGTAATTGGTAGCTGTCCATCAGACAGTTTTGAAATACGTTTCTCTGAAAGTGTGAGGATACACGTTCAAATACACATTCTCTCTTGGAGATGAATGCCCAGGCCAACAGAGTAAGTACCATGCCAATTGTGATAAATTTCCCCTCATTATCATAAATGTGATATTTGATCCAGGGATATTATCCAAATAAACTAAACTGCTATTTATAATCTATTAGCAATTTTACATGTGTTATCTAGAATGGATTTTTGCTCATTTGATCTAGAGTCTACTCTAGAATTTCCATGTGCTTTATCAAGGAACGTATTGTATATTGTAGTGATATGTATCCATACTACCTTACAGATTTATATTAAGTACATATTTACATTTCTTTTGTTATCAAATATCTATTCAATTTTGAAATGGTTATTTTCATAAATTTTAAGCATATTTAATATGCACAGGCAATCATATCCCTTAATACTGAACTAAGTGTAATGAGTTTATTCTGCAAGAAAACAAATGGAAACATTATAAACCAGCATAATTCTATTCATATGGTCTTTAAGGAAGACCTATTTGAGATGAAGAAAGATTGCCTTTGAAGAATTGGTGAATGTATTTCACTTTCAGTAGAATATCAGGAAGTTAATAGTAATAGTTCTATGATGAGATTTCTTTTTTGTTTCTTGGAACTTCATAAACTCCTTTTGGATCATTTTTTCACAAAAGACGTATATCTGCAGAATATTATTGTTACTATCATGTTCTATTAAGTACATATTTTAACTTCATTTCAGCCTTGAATGGACAATCCAAACTGTCAGTTATTCGAGCACCAATTTGTGTGATTCAGAAAAAGTAGCCAAGTAACTATCCACAAAGAAGACATGTTTCATTGAAAATTAGTTCTTATACAGTAAAAACAAAACTTTCAAATTCAAAAATAAAAGATTGGGAACATACTATTGTATTATCTAATCCTATATCTAGACGTATTGATTAGAAAGCATTAGAAGTTTTTTAATTTATTGTGCAAACCTTAAGTTGTAAAATTCTCTGCATTTTTAAGAGAGGTTTAATATGTTGTCAAAAGAGTATGTCTTATTAGAAAATATTATAACAATTTTTAGAAAAATAAATTCTATCTTTGTCTACCTTATAGAATCAGTTGATTAATTTATTATATGTAAATATTTATTTATTTGTCTCAAGGTACCAAATAGTTCTAAGATTCTAGACTTCTACCTTAGCAGTCCAAACTTTTATTTTTTAAGGAATTCATGTTTAATAATTGTAATGTGTTAGCTTTATTATTAATGTTACTCTGATTAACAAGTCTACTAGAATTACCATAAGTCCTAACTGCCATTCTTTTGTCTATATTATAGTGATGACTGCCAAATTTTATGTTTCAGTACTCTAGAATTCCAGTGTTACTACTTTGTTTGTGTTTTAGAGAGGCGGCATTAAGAAACAAAATTTCCAATAATTATGAGATAATAGGAGTGAAATAAAGGATTTCTTGAATTTAATAGAATGGAATAGGCCTGCCTGGTACATGAAGATCCTTATTGTAGCTCATAGAAGAAAAATATAGTGGGCAGTTTTTCCAAACTTATTTGACAACAGAACCCATTTTTTTAGGTACCCCACTAACCACTCTCAGTGTTTAGCAAGCTGTAGATTCAAATGTTTGGGATGTGCTCATGAGTTTTTGTTTCTTTATTGCTCCCAGTTTTATATTCCACATATGAGCGAAGCCATATGGTTCTTAGTTTTTTCTGTCTGGCTTATTTTGCTTAGCATGATGATCTCACATTCCATCCATGTTGTCACAAATGGGAGTATTTCATCTTTTTCTTATAGCTGAGTAATATTCTATTGTATATATGTACCACAGCTTCTTTATCCAAGTATCTATCGAAGGACACTTACTTGAGGGTAAAGGAGGAGGGTAGTGGGAGAGGAGGAGGGTGCCAAATATGGTGATGGAAAGAAAACTGATTCTGGGTGGTGAGCACATAATGCAACACATAGGCAGTATTACATATAAAATTGCACACCTGAAACCTATGCAATTTTTTACTAACCAATGTTGCCCCAATAAAATTAAAACAATTAAAAAAAAAGAATCAAATGGAACACCACAAAAAAGTTTGAATAAATATAATTATATATATGTGTGTGTGTGTGTGTGTGTGTGTGCATACACACACACACACACACATACATATGAATGAATTAAGTTTGAGATGTGTTAACAGAAAAACATACTATTTTATGAAATTTCTCTGAGGTCAGAGAGCATTTATAATTCATATTTTTCAGAGGCCTGAAGCATTCAGTAGTTTCATGGAACCTATGAACACAAAGTAAATATTTGCTATTGTTACTGAAAAAAGAAATGAAAAAATTTGGCCTTCTAATTTATTTTTAATGGTGTATCTACCACTGATACTTGTTCATTCACAAACTAGTTTTCAAGGGAATATGAGTATGTAGGTATCTTGGTAGTTGGAGGTTAGTTGGATTGATACAAAAATCAAAGTGACAATTTCACCTAATTAGTGCATTATCTGTGGCTAATATTTTAACTATCTAAAATATTAGAGAAAAAAATCATAAAATATTAGAGAGATGTATTGTCATAAATGTGCTGCAAGAAGGATTTAATATTCGGAAGCATTTACACTGAGGTTCCTTTTGATGAGGCTAGACAGAAACATCCTTGATGTTATGTCCACATTCTTTGGTGGCAAACATGAGTACCAGCTTCAACATCCCCACACCATTGCTCTGAGAAGACCACAGAGTGGACCCAAGTGGATATTGCCTGGCCACCTCTGTCTCTCCAGGAAAGTGCCTCAGAGTGCCCAGGATTCATTACAGCCTTGGCAACACACCAGCATGCACCAGCTGCGTGTGGGACTGCTCAGCCTCCTGCCCATTGGAGAGGAATAGACGTCGTCAGTCTTCCTCTGCAGGTTTCCATTAACTCTCTGCTAATCTAGAGCATTAATTCTTAGACTTCTGGGAAAACAGAGTTGTTTAATCCTAAAATCTTAAAGGCAAACATCTTTCTTTCAAACCTACTTTTGGATTTTGTGAGCTTTTGAAAGTAACCTTCACAGCAGATTTGAAATATCCACTTTTTGTAAAAGACAAGTTAATGATGTGAGTTCCATCTATTACCTGTTATCTGAATGCACCAATTTAGAAGAAAAAATAGGGGGGCTAGCATGGGGGGCAGGGTGGGAATCTGTTACTTCAGTTAGATTTACAGGGAGTCCTTGTAAACAGGGTGCTAAAAAGTGTGTTGGATTTTTAAAAACCTTTTGTGATACACAACAGAGCTGTGAAATCAGTGAATTAAATAGTTCCAGTCCCCTGGGCACACATGAGCAATAGCATAAAAATGGACAGCACCCATTATAACATTACTGTTATGGAGCAGATGGACAGCTTCAGTTTCACTCTTTTGTCCTTACTTCAGAATAGGGCAGAACTGGGAAACGACTGTAAATTTTCTCAAAAGAGATGAATAGGAAAGCTGTTAACTTTTTTCTTATTAAAAAAAGAACCCTGGAAAAATTCCAAATTACACATTTTGCAGCTCTTTGACTGCAGTTCTTTAGCTTTTGCTGCAAAACATCTGTAGGTGGTTAAGCATTTCCCACCCTCGTTCCCAAAATGGAATATCTCATTCCTGGCAACACATATAATGCCCGCAAAGACATATGTTTACCAAACCAGTTGACTGCCATATGTGTGCCACAGTTTCTCTAGGGCATGATGCATGTGAGTTGATTGGCTTAAGAGACTCAGAAAACAGAAACAAGCAGGAAACAGATTGAGAAAGAAGTAAAGATGGGGAGAGAGAGAGAGAAAGAAAGAAGAAAAAAAGGGGAAAGGGAAAGTTTTCATTGTCCTCTGAAAACTTGATTTCTTTCTTTTGCAGTGAATGTTGATGATAAATTTTCCAGTTATATTGCAGTAGTTTTTCTATTATTAGGTAATTTCCAAAGGTATTGAGTGTCAAAATAATGAGAGTAACAAATAGATGAGCCTTAAGACTTGAGATATTTTGATATATAGTCATCTCCAAGTTTATTTCTATGATGAGTGATAAAGTGATCAGATGAAATGAACATTAGTAATCAGTTGAGTTTAAATTTCAATTTTGGACTTAGAAAAAAACATATTTCGAAAAATTCTGAAATAGAACCTCAAATGTACTATCATGTTAAGACCCAATGAGTACTTCTAGCCATGAAAGGGGGAAAATCGGTTATTTTGCATAATACATATATTCACTGAAATAGCTATTAATTTTAAAATAATTCTGCAGCATAAAAAATATGTCCTTTTACTAAACAAAAGCAAAGCTAAAAAAGGGAAATTTGCATTTTACTTTTTAAAATCTTTGTTCTGCACATTAATTAAATATTCTAATAAAAATATGTTAATGGGGCAAGTTATCAGTAGAAAACAGCTTCTAAGTATTAATAAACAAATACATTGATGATCCCCTGAAGTATGTAACAGTTTTATCTAAAATAATTTTACATAAGAAAAATAATTTGAAGTATTCAAAAAGGACAAAAGTCTAATGAGTATTGGGTATAAAACTAATGTTAATTATTCAATCTTGACACAGTCAAATCACATTACTTGATCATAAAAAATATCTAAAAGAATTTGCAAAGTTTTATTTTTCTAATTTTTCTGCCATTCAGAACTATTAATAGTCAATAAATAGATCTGGGTAAAGCTTTCTGCTAACATGTTACCACAATCAACTCTCGTTCCCATAAACTTTGTTTATTTTAAAAACGTATGTCATTTAATAACATTTATCTTTCTTACTTTCAATTTTATATTAATCAGTTGCAAAAAAATGGAAAGAAAAGGAAAGGAAAAAAGATCTAGTACTCCTACACTGTGTTGTAGTGTTTGTTGTCAAGGATACACAAGTATGGCATATCACTTCCACAGTAAGTAAATACGATTCTCAAAGAGCCCTTGGTAGGACATACTAACCTTGTAGCATTGGTGGTTTCAGAAAGCTTTAAAGAATCAAATAGTTCATGGTTTTAAAAGAATGCATATTAGTAGAAGAAAAGAAAGCTAATCCAATAGCTACATTTTTTTGTATGTGTTCATTCAACAATTTTAGAGGAATTTAAAATTGTATAACTTCCTTTCTTCTCTACTTTCATATTGCATATCAATTGTTCTTATATCCTTAATGGAAATTGTCATTAGAATTATCATTTCCTGTTTTCTACAGCTATAATAGTACTTCACAAGTACTAATTCTTTAAAGAGAATAATAAAATGTTCTTTATGCTATATTGATGTCTTTCAGCAGGTATCTGGAAAATTACATGTAACATCACAGCCTTTAATATTTTATTTTTCTGGGGTGTTTTGCTTTGTTTTGTTGTGTTTTGTTTTGTTTCTTTAATTTCCTTCAAAGCAAATTTTACTATGCATTTCAGACTAAAAAGTTAAAATTTCATTACAACAAAAACAGTTTTATTTGATTATAGAGAATCAATGTCTTCAAGGATAAAGGAATGATGATTAAAACCTTTCCAGTTGTTTTTCAAAAGAGGGCAAATACATGGATTATTCAGAATAGGCCACTTAGTTCTGTGTATTAAACTTAGCAGGCGTAAAAATTTGCCCCATAGGTAATTTTTCCAACTCGTATGTGATGGAAAATTTCTGATAATTGAGATAGCTAAAATTTAAACACTTTTGCCCGGTACAGAGAATAATATGCAATTATATCTATGTGTATCCTATGGGGGGGAAAACATGCACACTATTTTTTTTTTTTTTGGAAAGTTTTTACTCTATATAGTTGTAGGAAGATCCCAACAAAAATCATTCTACACATTCCACTGGGTTTGTCATTCCACTGGGTTTGTCTGTTTGGTGGGCTGCATGCTTATTTGAATGAATTTATCAACAATTGCCAAAATTACCAAAACGTTTACCTAGTAAGTTGCATAAATTTGGTTTAAAATAATGAATAAAGCTAGGAAGATTGGGGTGTTGGGAGTGAATTGGATTCTATCACAGCAAGCAATTGAAACTAGCATGAGAATAAAATAATATGAACATTGTACAACTTTATACATTATCTTACTCTAAGTCTCACAACAAAGAGTGATTAATCCAAGGGGTGGGGAGGGAGGGAATGCATTTACACTCTGATGAAGATAAAATCCTGACTGAAATACAGATGTATATATGAAAAGATTTTGCAATAAATATGGATCTACAAAAATTACATGGGAAAATACAGACTTCTTTATAGTTGTTTTAAGTAGATCTTTCTAAATTTTATCTGTAAAATACTATTATCCTTCAGGCCTGCATGAGAACCATTGCAGTTCCTTGTGGTCACTATCTTATTTCCATTTTCCAGATACCTGTTTTCTCCTTTCTCAACTATTTTTAAGAATTTGAGGTAAGCAGGGCTCTAAAATTCAAGTTCAGTGTGCAGAGAGTTAATTTAAATTTGATAACAAATGGTTCTGCTTTTGAAATGAATGTAGCCTGGCAACTTCAACTGAGAACCCTTTGGAGGGCCTCAATTATTTATGCAGCTTCTTTGAGAAATAGTTTCACACATCTGACCCAAGGACCACTATGTTGTTGCTATGAAAGAAAACTGTACATAAGCATTGTTTCATTTCTGTGCCCTCTACACACTGCCAGATTCCACTCCCTTTCCCCGTCCTGTGTATGCATGTATACACACACACACACTCACAAAAACTCCTTTATTGTCATTCTGCTTCTATTTTTCTAGTAGAGTGAATGTATCAATATAATTATCATAAGCATAATGGGCTCTGATTACTTTTTTTGTTACAAAAAATATTCTGATTCTAACTACCAAACTGTTCCAGTCAAAATCAGGAGTGGAAAACCTAAAAGATAAGTAAAGGGTTAAATCACCCACACCATTTCATTTTTTTTTTTCAAAATGGCTGCTTTGTCTGTGTGCATACACCAATAGCAAATGTCCTTCTGTTATTGTACAGCCAATTTGATGTGTCAAGTATTCATATGCTAATAAGGGTACAGTTTCTCACTTTTTCACAGATAAATGGTAAAGATTGTTACAGACAGTGAAACACAAGAATAAACAGCTTTTATTTCAGACGCGATAAATTACCTTCCATTCAAATAACATGCGACACACGCTGCTGACCATTTTGTTTCTATTCACTGTTAGTTTGCCTTGTGGGTGTGTTTTTTAAGAATAGTTTGAAAATATTTAACAGATATGGACAGAGTTGTTACTAAAGACTTGATTGCATTAATTTGCTTTGTAGTCATTTCATCATTCTAAGTTCATTTTTATGCTCAGTTATTACAGTGGGAGAAAGTTTGATGGAAAATCTGACACTGTTTCCCTAACATGGTACAATCAAATCTTTTTAAGGCTTGATAATGACCGTATTTGAAGAATGGATATCCTTTTTTCCAAGTTAGCAGAAATGTCATGCAGTAAATAAAATCCCTTGCTAAGAATATCACCCAAAAAGAGACACTTGAGTAAAATGTAAGTTATTCTGTTAGAACAAAGTGGAATCATTCTGGTTTTCTGAGACTGAGACAATAATATATCCTTTAAAAAAGACTGAGTAAGTTAAATATCTACCATTAAACCATACACTTATTGTTAGGATAGACAAATTAATGTAAAGATGGGGGAGAGAATAGAGTTTGAGAAATAATTAACCAGCCCTTCAAGAAATATTTTAATCAAATGTACTGATGAACATGCATGCACTAATGACAGAATTGCACATCAAAAGAAATATTTCCAACATATTTTTCATCAATTTAACATAAATGTGCATATATACTCTTGAGTTGTAACATTTTCCTTTAGGGACAAAAATTAGGAATGTTAGAAATAAAGCTTGTAAATCTTACAGCTATTTCTTAAATTCACTTTATTGTGCCTAGATCATTTGTCTGAGCTTTACAGATAATCACTAGTTTATACTGGGTCTTCTATGACTGTTTCTTTTGATGGGAAAATATACAAAATAAAAAATAAAGAAAAGTAGCTGTATTCACTGGTAAGCTGAAAGATCATGGCTTTTAAAAGTAGGTCATACAAAAGTTTTTTGGTTTTATAATTGCTGAAAATTAAATGTACACCCACACATTCACACATTCACATACATGAACCCAGACAAAATCAAATTAGAGAATTTTTAGAAGCACAACCTTTGATCATGGGAAAGTCTGCATTGAGACATTAAAGATTCCAAAGGTAACTATGACATCAGGTCAATGAGGCTCCCTAATAGTGTAATCAGTTGATTGTAAATTTTTATATAATTCTAGGACAAAAGCTAGTCATTTAAAAGCAGTCCTATAATCTCAGGCCTTTGCTCCAAATGCCAAAATACCAGAGATGACTATTATATCATATGAATGAAGAATAATAAACTCAAGTGGCCAATTTTATATCAAACATGGACAATTAAAGGATTTTTCTATTACAGGGCTATCCTGGGAAGCTAATAAAAATTGTCCCCCCTTTCTTTGTCTCTAATGTCAGAGTTAAACCTATAAATTAATAAGATCAATTTTTAATGTCTATTTTAAATTTTTCCTTCTATATATGTTAGCATTATTTTACTATAAGAAGAGTTGTTAATGGAAGATGATACAGTAATTTTTACTTTATGGGACACCCATCAAAAAGTGACTGTAAGTGAATTTATTAAAATTGAAATAAAGTAGGACACCAGTAACTATTTCAAGAATTAATTTGAAATGTGATATATGCCACACATGCTGCATTACTCAGATTTTGTTAATAATTTAAATGTTTTTTAACTAATTATAAAGACTAAATGGAGACCTTTTTACCCGTTGTGTCTTCTTTTCTCCCATCTAATGTCTTCTTTATCTGTGTAAATACAATTGGGCCTCACTCAGAGCTCTGGATCTCTATATTCTTCCTGTTAATGCTTATCTTTAGTGTAATTAGCATATTGGTCACAAACACGGTAATACATAAAAAGGAATTTGCTTTCATAGCCTATTTTGGTATTGCTTCTTTCACTTCCCCTTAATATACAATTTTCATTTGCTTTGGGAACTGCCTTTTTAAGTGCAGAGGTTTAAATCACTAATTCAGATTTATACAGTGAGTGCATAGTTACCAAGGCCTAGTACAGAATGTGATATTTGATCTTTCATAATATACTCATGCACATGAACTCCAGGCAAATTGATCTGGGTTCAGGTGACATTCTACCCTCACTCAGAACTGCTTAATTATAACTGAGGTTTCAATTAAAAACAAATAGAACGGAGTGCCAAAATGCTGAGGGGCTGTTAATGAGCTGGAGAAGACAAGGCTTTTGTCTTCTTGCCTCAAATGGTCCAGGTTTTAGGTGTGTATTATGAAACATCCTGCAATTTATACTGACTTGCTAATTTCGAGGTGAAAGTTGAAGTTTTCTTTTTCAAGAAGCATGAGAATTGGATTATGAGTTTATCTGTCTACTGGTATAATTCATTTATGCTCTCTGCCAAAAGTTTTCAACCTGTCATTTAAAAGAAAAAGTATTACATAGGTGAGATGAGCAAAAAATGAAGGGACAGTTAAGTGTCATACAAAGTCACTGAGCTTCTCAGGTCTATGAGTAAAATTATGTTCAAGAACTGAGGATGCTCTGCACCTTGAATTGCCTAGATCTGTCTGCAGCTACCAGCTGAATAAAATAGTGTGATACGCTTACTTCTTTTTCTTATAATCAAATCAACCATGAGATGTTTCATGATATTTTGGCACAAATGACACTCCATAAAAATAAATTATCTGTACTCATGTGGTCTAAGATATATATTTCTTGGATCTCTGCAAATGTAGCAGTGTATCTGAGTATGGTGCCAGTGTATAGTTCAGGCTATTATTACATATACAAAGGAAAATAGAAACTCAAGACAACAATCATCATTGAAAAAAAATCTTTCATGTGGCCTTCAATATATCTGCATATTTTAAGCAAGAAATTTATTTCACTTTTATATAAAAAATGTATTCAATTTTGGATTTTGTTTCTCCACAGGCTCTATATTATTAAGTATTATGAAATTGTATATGTGTAATTATAAATTATTTCTTAAATAAATGAACTGCAGTGTGAACTGTAGTCCATTACTATTAGGGTAAGAAAACATTCTCTTTAAGGCAAAATCTACATATATAACATGAACTGAAGAAATGAGGCATTATCTGAATAATGCAAGCTCCGAACAGTTTATCTTGAAATATGAATTGGGGCCCAACTTAACCGGATAAGTGTCTTAATTATTCAATTATTTACGTAGATCCAACCTCACCAATTATGTCTGAATTGATTCACCAGTGGTTTGAGGGTCATTAAACATGGCAAACTCAACAAACAAGTGTATCCCTCAAGCTTTCAGATTGATATTTTCTGCATCCATCTTTGAAGTAAAAAAATACCTATCAAGAGAGACAGTCACATAGGCATGGAGGCAAGAGATCAGGTTCCTGTGTCTAACCTTTGCCATATATAAAAGCTGATGGTTTGGGTGATTTGGGCCATAAAATGGAAGTCATGTTTTTTTTTCTCCTATTCAGTTGGAGAAATGATCAGGACGGCAAGTTAACCACAAGCCCAGCTATAAAGGAGAGCAAAACTAGTGAAAAGAGAGGGTTCTGGCCTTCTCTGATTGCTCTCACACAGATGCACCACCCTGTATCGCTCGTTAAGGTACTGAGGAGAATACAAAGAGTCTTTTAAATAAAGCTTCCTTGTTCCAAAAGAGTGTATTCATCACCCCATGCATATCCAGAATAGGAAGTCTTTCTCCTTGGAATCTGAAGGAAATAACCTATAGTCATTTGTATGGAGATGTTGCTAAACCTATTTGTAATTTCAAAGAAGTCTTTATTCATTGGTACAGGGACAACCTCAGAAGAAACAAATTTTTTCAAAGGTAGCAATTTTATTTAGTGTGTCAGTGCCTTTATAACCTATTGGACTGAGGACACTGTGGAAACTGTCTTGGCCAACTTCCCACTTTACATGGAGAAAAGGAATCTAGAGGGATGAGAACATGTGACTAAAAACAAACAAAGAAACAAAAATTAAAAAAAAAAAGAAAGAAAAGAACAAAAGTGACTTGTACATCTAGTGGAGGAGACACCTAACTAAACAGCTGTGCCCACAATTCTGTCAGAGGAGCCAGTCACAGGCTGGATTTTAGCACAGAGCATTAGTTTCTGAAAATAGAAGTTATTCTAAATAGAAGCAAATCCCAGGAACAGGAGGTAGCACTCATGACTGGATTGTACTAAAGGCAACGCGGCCCTTTGAGTTAGATGAACTATATTAATTTGAACCTTGGCTGTGTGCTTTCCTCTTTTAGGTGTAAAGTTAAGAAGCTATAGGATTAGTCTTACCTGCTGGAGAGAGGCATGTGGTTTAGGTGACACAAGCCATACGAGCTTTCCTGAATCAATGATGATGTGCTCAATTTACAATAGCTTGAAAATGATAGTGATTATTAAAGGTGGTTCTGTAGAACTGCAGGGAAAAGTTGCAGCCTTGGGGGTAAGCAAAAACTCCTGCAAGGGTTCTCAAGTTAAAGAGAAAGTAAAGGACTTAAATTATGTGAGTGATCTCACATGGGTGAAATCTTGATTGATAAAGCATGTGTTTTAGGAAAATCGTCCTACACTTTTAATTTGAGAATGATTTTATCAACTGCTTTTGGGGCCATCTGATATACTGACCAATTCATTTTTCTTCATTGTTAAAGCCAATAGCAAGCGAAAATTCTTAATGAACATATAGAATATAGATAGAGACTTTCTGTCATTTTTATTTATTTATTTATTTATTTTGTTTGTTTTTGACAGAGAGAGAGAGATACAGAGACAGAGACAGAGAGAAGGGGGAGGGCCCAGAACAGTCTCCATAGTTGCACATCATTGATTTTTTCACATAGTTTGATTCCACAGGTGGGCGAGTGGCTGCACAAGGCAGGAACTGCGCCAGGGTCTTCATCCTGGTGAGAACTGAACTGGGGGCACTTCCCAGTTCAGCATATGGGTCCACACAGGCCAGGGCCGGGATTTGATCCTCGGTCCCTGGGATTGCAAATTGAGCTTTACCCACTGAGCCATCCCAGCTTCCCCTCTGTCATTTTTAGAATGAAACTTCTTAGAAATTTATTGTTAAAAATAATTTTTTAGGTCAACTCTAAGATTGGTGAAAGATATTTTAAATGCTTAAAATCTTTTTTTTTTTAAGATTTATTTTGTTTTTGACAGAGACAGAGAGAAGGGGGAAGGGCCCAGAGCATACTCCATAGCTGTATGTCATCAGTTTTCAATATGGTTTCATTACGCACAGGTGAGTGGGGGCCCACACAGGGCAGGAACCAGGCTGGGGGCCTCCCTCATGGGAGGCATGTCTCTGCGAGCTGGGGGCTGAACTGGGGACCTCCCATATGGGAGGATCACCCCCAAGAGAACAGAACTGGGGCCAGAACCCAGTTCAGCATATGGGTCCGCATGGGCCATGGTCGGGACCAGGACTCAATCCTCAAACCCTGGGGCTGCAAAGCAGGCGCTTAACCTGCTGAGCCATCCCATCTTCCTTTAAATGCCTAAAATCTTAAAACAAAATTTTAGATGCATTCAACTTTAAGGTAGTCTTTTCTAATTAATCATAAAAATTTTAAGTACAAAACTGAATTTAAACTTGGTGATTAGAATAGTGGAAATGACTTTCCAAGACTGGCAGCATAGATCCTTTGGTAGCTACTTCTTATTAATAATACGTTCAAATATAGAAAGCATTATAACATGCAAGGTCTTCCAACTAAAAGAGCTTTCCTGTAGATATCTAATTTAGAGACAGTATTGTTAACAATGTTGACATTTAAATGGCCATAGCTAATGCTTTGCACAGAACATTCCATTACAATAAATGTGAAAACCTACAACTTTTCTTGGTGTTCAACTTATAGAATAGAAGTGTGTTGGTTGACAATGTAAAGGTTGAAACAACTTTCATAACTAGAGAGTTTACCTGATAATTTGAACAAAGGGGCCCCTTAGAGGAAAGCCTTCTATACAATAGGTCTACAACGATAATGGAAGATGTATTGCATACCAAGAGTACTGCCCTGAGCTTTGTGTCTGAGCCAAGGTTAGCTATACAAGCCAATACTTTTGCCTTCACAGAATTAGTCCACTTTTAAGACTACAGTCTGCCTCAAGACTAGTCTAATTGAATGCCCCATAGATTAAACACAATATTTCTATACTTGAGTGGGCCATACCATCCACAATACCCCTACCCCCTCCACACCCTTCCAAAAGAGAAAATCCAAACCTCCTTTCCTTTCTGACTTCCCTGTATTTCAATTGGATCATCTGACAAATAGTTTTTAATTTTTCACAGTAACTTACTTCCTAACCTTGTATTCATGACTGTCATATTCAAGTCATACCCAAACTATCAATATTTTTCTAAGAAGTTTTTGTGTTTCTCTGTTTATTATTCAGCTCTAGACAAACTGACAAGTTAATTCCCCAGAACTTCATTTTTAGTTGGCAACTCTTTCGCTAAAAACCCTCAATATCCGTTCACTTCCTACCAAGCCTGGGAAGAATGACTTCCACAAGCAACTTACTTCTAATTTCTTCTCATTAAAATGTCTGACTACATCTCACAAGACAGACTCTCTCTCTCTGAAAATGCCTGGCCATTTCCAGCTCTCCTTCTTCACATAGGCCCCTACCCTCTCCTTTCTCATTCTCTTTGCCTTCAGTATCTCATTTGAATACCAATTTCTCCATGGATATTTTACTGAGAATATCAGTCTTGTGTCTTCTACCTTACTTCGTACATAAGCTTCATCAGGTCAGGGACCTTGCAGTTCAGAGATTACTTGTGGGGCTTTATCCACAAGAATTAATCAATATTTCTAATTTGTTCATTTTGATAACAGGAAAACAGTTTACACTGTTATGATTTCAAAAAGCAGGGAGACCCTAAAAAGTAATGGAAAATGGAATTTTACTAATTAAATCACATATTTAACATAAAGTTGGTTGGTTAAAAAAAGCTTATAACAAATAATTTTTACAATGAAAATAAAATTTTAATTTTTTTTATTGTTTTTCAGAGAAACAAAGAGAGAGAGAAGGTGGGAGAGCCCAGAGCAGTCTCTATAGTTGTACATCATTAGATTCTACACAGGTGGATGTGGGGTTGCACAGAGTAGTAACCAAAACTGGGCCCTTCCACATGGGAAGCAAGAACCATCACCACCAAGCTGTCTTGGTGCTTATCAGTTGTGCTGGAGCTCACTGTACGAGGTTACATGGGCCAGGGCCAAGAATTGAACTCTGGACCTCATGGTTGAGGGGCAATTGATCAACTACTGAGCTATCCCGGCATCCCCTAAAATTATAATATTAATAATCATTACCAGATTTATTTGGTTTGCTAGAAATTTAAATAATCACAAATAAGTTTTTAAAAATATTGGATCACTATTTATAATATTTGACAACTTAATGATTTAATTGGATTTGGGAGTTAAACAAATACTTTATATTTATTTCTGATGACTATTAATTTATAAATTATTAGTCATCAAAAATAAATTTTTATTAATTTTAGTTTTAATATTTTAATGGTACTAATAATATCACATTTAATGATTTTAGTGGAATTTTTCTAACACAAAAATTAACATTTATACACTGATTCGCAGATTTTTTAAAAATTTACTTCTAAATTCATTATCAAAGTTGGCCTTCATAAGAAAATTTTAAGGCAAGTAGAATTCTCATTATAGAGATAAAAAAGCTAAAACCAAAGAACCATATAGATTCACAAACTCATTTGATTCCCAACACTGCAGGGACATTGTTCCTGTCTTTTATTTTAGGGAAGAAACAATTGAAGCTATGAAAGGTTAGACAACATGTCTGCGGCCACTAAGTTGCTGAACAGCATGTTTGGAATTTACAAATCCCAGTCTGTCCAACTCTCAAGTCTCTGTCTTTTCAGGCTTCTTTCAACATGCATCATGATATAACACAAAGAGCACATACTGTGACTGGGAATTAAACTATTTTTTTATCAAGTGTCTACTTAATGTATCAGACTTTGTCATTTCTTTCAATAGAATCCTTTGAAGTAGCTTTATTTAGATTAAGACTTTTTAATTATACTTGATATATGTATAGATAATGTGTGGCAGGCATTACATTAGTAGGTGGGGATAAAAGTTTGAGAATACCTTACAGACGAGGACACAGAGGATAAGAAATAAATTGTCCAGTCATACCACTAACAAGTGAGAGGCAGGATTCAAAACCACATCTATAAGAGTCCAAGGAAGTAATCCACACAAAATCTTCTTTCTAACTTTAATTGTTGCCAAAAGAAAATATAAAATTCACATTTATCTCATGTTTGCTAAAATATTCTCACACGTATAATTTTCATGATTTTTTGTATGAGACAATTATAAATTATGAGCCTATAAATCTTTGATTCCTTGTTAAATGTAATGTTCAAAAAGTAATAATTGGATTCTCATTTCTTCCTTGACTATACCAAGACCAGCTACCATATTTTCCAGCGTATAAGACGACCGGGCGGTTAAGATGACCCCCGATTTTCGGTTGACTTTTTTTTGTTTCAAAAGTCGTCTTATACGCCAGAAAATACGGTCGTTATTCTGATGTTGAAAATTATTCTTTGTTGGCTAAACATTTTTTACATATAAGTTCAATTAGGTTATTATCCAAAGTTATAGTAGTTTAACCACACTGAATTTTATATTACTATATCAGCTATAAATAGGAACATCACTCTGTACATAGTCTTTGAGTTACAAAGTACCTTAATACTAAGAAATCCAACATGCCTTTTTAAACAATTCCATTTATTTTAGTCTTTTAGACAAGCTAAACAAAACTAAGTAGGTAAAGAATCAGAGAATAGGTCAAGACAAGAAATGCTCTTTCCAGCTCTTTCTACGCCACAATGAGCAACCCTGGGCAGATGATTTAGATTCTCTCTGTCCAGGTTTGTCCTTCAATTGTATCAGGAAGCTGTCAGAATTGCTTCTCTTTCTCTTCTCCTCCTCTTCCTCTTTCTCCTCTTCCTCCTCCTTGTCCTTCTCCTTGTTTTCAGAAACCTGGAAAAATAAGGTCCCTTAAAAAGTCCATAAAGCTTTGGCCAAGAGAGTAAACAAAATCAATTTAACTGAGTGAGAAATTTAAAAAGTTAAATTGGCCATTTTTTATGTGGAGACCTGACACAACTAATTTACTGACTTGTATTGGGTTTAGTTATTTATTCCCTTCTTCTCCCCTACTTTTCTAAATCCAGCTCTCCCAGTAACAGAAGACGCCTCTGGTTCTGTGTGCCCTTCATCTGGACCCTTTCTGTGTACCTCGCCCTGACATAACTGCCAGCGTCTCTTCACCTGAGGGCTTTCTTGGCCAGTGAGGCCTGTTCCTCTAGGTTTGGAGCGGATTGCAAATGCCTGAGGATTAATGGCCCTCCTGAGGAACCCTCATCCAAGGGTATACAAGCACCTGAGCCCCCTCTGAGGCATGGGTTCTCTATAGTTTCCAGGGCTTTCTAGGGGAATTAAGCTCCAGATGTTCACACCCTTTATTGTGTGCCTTCCCAGGCCTGCCCCATTTATCTGCTTCCCTAGGGGTGTTTTCTGGGATCACTTACCAAACACACTATTTAAACATGAATCTTTTTTTAGGGTCTATTTCTAGGGAAATCCCAACTATGCAGTGTCAGCTATATAAAAGCCAATGCTGGGCTGTGTTAGGGGTTGATTTATGTCTCCCATTCCATCCTAAAATATGTTGAAGTCCTAATTCTCAGTACCCCAGAATGCAACCATGTTGAAGTCCTAGCCCCAAGTAACTCAGAATGTGACTTTATTTGGAAATAGGGATGTTGCAGATGTAATTTGGTTTAGATGAGGTCATTAGAATGGGCTGTATACAATACAACCATTATGAGAAGAGACACCAAGGGAGAGACACACAAGGAGAAGAAGGCCATGTAGTGACAAAAGCAAAGACTGGAGTGTTGCAGCATGAAGTCAAGGAATACCAAGGAGGGACGTCTACCTCTGGAAGCTAGAAAGAAGCACGGAAGAATTCTATCTAGAGGTTCAGATGGAGTATGGCCCAGAAATCAAGCGGCTTGATTTCTCACTACAGAAGTATAAGAAAATTAATCGCTATTGTTGAAGCTTCAGTTTGTGGTGTTTTGTTATGGCAGCCCTAGAGAACGGAAATAGGCTATAATACCTGTTCTGGGGGTTTTCCAAAGCCATCTCTACTGCTTACTATCTCCATCAAGGGGGTCATTCTTCTGACCTTCCTGGCACTCACTTATACTTTGATTTTAATCTACTTCTGTTTCTCCCTTAGTTTGGTAACATATTCATTACTAGTCTCTAATTCGCTGATCTTGATCTCCCACTTCATTTTTAGTTCTGCAGTTTACCTCATTTTATTGCACTTTGCTTTATTGAGTTTCACAAAAGTTTTATTTTCTGTCGTTTGTTCGTTTGTTTTATGAATTAAAGGAAAGACCCTCCACTAGCAGAAAGATTATGATTCATGTTATTGTAGTGGTTCGAAACTGAACCCTCAATATCTCCAAGGTATGCCTGCATAATTTGAGTTAGTGAAGTGATTATCAAACTTTAGTGTGTATCAGAATCTCCTGGAAGGCTGCTTAATACATAATAGACTGTTAAACCCTCACTCCCTAAATGTCTGATTCAAGGTCTGAGAATTCATATTTCTAACAAACTAAAGTTCCCAGATGGTACTGGCCAGGCACCACATTGTGAGAACCTGA
>PVKE010029467.1:0-20227 GCA_004027555.1 Craseonycteris thonglongyai | reverse complement strand
ACCGCCAATCTCCCTTCTTGTTATAAAAAGAAATTCTTGATGTGATGTAGTGCGCACACCTGTGTTTTACATCTTGCTCTGCCATTCATTGGGCCTCCTTAAGTTTTTTGGTTTTTTTTAGGATTTATTTAATTGTTTTTGACAGAGACAGAGACAGAGAGAAGGGGGAGGGCCCAGAGCAGTCTCCATAGTTGCACATTAGTTGTGACATGGTTTCATTCCACACAGGGGAATAGGAGGCCACATGGGGAGGGAACTGAACAGGGGGCCTCCTGCATGGGAGGCGAGAACCTTCGCCACCATCCTGGTGGTTGCCAATTGCGTCACAGTTCAGCACATGGGTTTGCACGGGCCTGAGCCAGGATTTGTTCCCCAGACTTTGTGGTTGCAAGGCAAGTGCTCAATCTGCTGAGCTCTCTGGGCATCCACAGATTTTATTCTTCTTTATAGCTGAGTAATGTTCCATTGTGTGTATGTACCACGTCTTCTTTATTTGATCATTTATCGATGGGCACTTAAATTAAAAAATAAAAACCTAAAAAAAAAAAAAAAAGAAAAAGAAAAAGAAAGGAAGAAAAGAGAGAGTGCATTGATCAGCAAATCACAGGAAGGTCAAGTGCAGCTAGTCTGGTCCTGAGGATAAGCTGGGGCTGAAGCATTATCATGCTCTCTGCTTCTATGTGGGCTGATTGTACTTATCTTTCCCTGAAAATTGGCATTCTCCAACTGGTAGAAAGCACGGACCTTTGTTAATTCCCAGGTTTTTTGGTTTTGTTTTGTTTGTTTGTTTGCTTGTTCGTTTAATCTTAAAATCCCTGCCACTCAGGAGATGGACAATTTTATTTCTACTTTGGGAAATTTGGGAGAAGAGTTTTTGGTTGGATGAAGGACCAATCAGCAGAAAGAAGCCAGGGTTGGGGTCCAGAAGGAACATGGAAGCCACCATGGTGATAGTGCAATTGAGCAGATAGGCCGTTCCAAGGAGTCAGTTCTAGATACCTGCCTCACTATTTTTTAAAAACTTGTTAGACCAATATGTATATATTTAAGGGTTTTGTTATTAATTTATTTTATTGTTTTTGACAGAGACAGAGAGAAGGGGGAGGGCCCAGAGCAGTCTCCATAGTTGTACGTCATCCGTTTTCAACATGGTTTCATTCCACACAAGTGGGCGGGGGCCGTGCAGGGCAGGAACTGAACTGGGGCCCCCCCACATGGGAAGTTCACCCCAGTTCAGCATATGGGTCCACACAGGCCAGGGCCAGGATTTGATTTTTGGTCCCCAGGCTGCAAAGTAAGAGCTTAACCCGCTGAGCCATCCTGGCTTCCCCTATATTTAAGGTTTTTAACACTAGTGGTTAAAACAACTTCTGCTTCATCAAAGTAACCTCAACAAGGTAACACACACCCTCATTGGTCGGTAGTGGAGAAGTTGGACTCTTGCAGTGTGGTGGGCGATGGACAAATGTTAATATTGCAATGTGGCTTCTAACTAAGAAATCAAAGCAGGAGAAATTCATATGGAACAAAGATGGAGTCTTTTGGGGGGTATATCTCATTAATATGAAATGTCAGAGATTATTTTATGGAAAAGTGCACATATATATATATATGTATACTGTGTTTTCTGGCGTATAAGACGACCCCCTAATTTTACAGTTAAAACCTAGGTTTAGGCCTATATTCGCTGTATAAGACTACCCCCCACTTCCAAGGCTGTAGTCTTATACAGCGAATATAGGCCAAAACCTAGGTTTTAACTGTAAAATTAGGGGGTCATCTTATACGCCCGGTTGTCTTATACACCGGAAAATATGGTGTGTGTATATATATATATATATATATATATATACATATATATATATATATATATATATATATATGCACATAGATGCATGAAATTTAAGAAAGTCAGTCCCAGGGAGTGGGGAAGGATCGTCAGTAGACAGTCGCCAGCTGTCTCCCGTGGGCGGTCCCATCCCTGCCTCTGAGCTGTCATCATCCTCATCTGCCTCACTTATTCAGCGCTTATGCTACATGGTCTCAGGGCCAAGAGCTGGGGTTTCAAGCCAGTGCCCAACCTCCCCCTTTAGGGGTGCTGTGACAAAAGAAGGTCGCGGGATCATGCAACCTGCTCCTGAGTTCCACCTCTTGGGGGCTCTCTCCCCTTCGCTTCCACCCAAAATTTGGGCCAGAGTCATCCAGCCACAGTCCCTCCAGATCCTTTAGGCTCTTGGCGCCTCTCCAAGGCCTTTGAATGCTGCATTTGGATTGTAAGGGCTGGGCTGCTCCTCCTGCAAGTTGCGGTGTGTGTGCTGTGTTTTCTCACTGGGCCCTACGGTGACGATAAGCACCAGGGACCTCATTAGTCAGGAGACCCCAGGGACTGTGCAGCTATGCAGCTCAGACCATTCCCCAGTGAGTACGAGCGGCAGTAATTGTAACCCAGCACGGGCTGCAAGGGGGAGACGGCGAATCGTGTCAGAATAGAGGATCTACACGCAGCCCCTTGGGTCAGCCGCCTGGAGCAGAGGCTGAGAATGTTGAATCACTCACTGCGGCCTGGAAGCTAGGAGCTTAAACATCCTCCGAGACCTGGGCTGTTCTTTCCACACATGCAGTATTTCCTCACTCCCCCCATCCTCACAAACATCCTGCGAAGCAGGCTCTACTCGTTCCGTTAATTTTATAAACGAGGCCAAGGGCACACTGAGAGGGTAATTGCCCAGGACGCAAATATGTCCGTTCTCTGTCCAGCGAAACCATTTTATTTGCGGCCCAGGTTGTCCTCACATGGGAGCCCCTTCAGACTGGCTTCTGTGTCCTTTATTTTGTTTGTTTTTAATATTTATTTTATTGTTTTTGACAGAGAGAGAGAGAGAGAGAGAGAGAGAAGGGGGAGGGCCCAGAGCCGTCTCCATAGTTGCACGTCACCAATTTTCAACGTGGTTTTGTTCCACACAGGTGGGCGGGGGTCTCGCAGGGCTGGAACTAGGCTGGGGGACTCCTGTATGAGAGGCACGGCCCCTCAATCCAGGGTCTTAACCGGGAGTGGGGGAGCAAGAACCACACTGGGGGCCTCCCACCTGGGAAGCACACCCCAGTTCAGCATACGGATTTGCACGGGCCGGGGCCGGGATTTGATCCTCGGGCCCCGGGGCTGTAAAGTGAGCGCTCAACCCACTGAGCCCTCGCGGCTTGCCCTTCTGTGTCCTTTTGATGTGCCCTCATGACACGAACATGCCGGCCTCTGAAAGCGTGTTTGGTTTCTGGCGCAATGAGATGCCCAGGCTCATCCTGCCCACTTCCCGTCCAGCGCCTTACACCGCCTTCCCACCGCAGGGCTCCTGCTTTCTTTTAGTGAGCAGTGCAACTCGATGGTCAGCTAACCAGCCATCCGTTTGCTGTGGTGCTTGACAGTATTAGAACGACTGACCAGGGCTGGGCTCACATTGTCTGTATTAGAATGGTAGCCATGACATTTTCGCCGATAGCACACTATCAAGACAGTATCCTACCGTGAGGTCCACTGTGAACGGAACGGACCCCCTTGCTGCTGTTGCTCAGCATCACGGGTCTGTGTCTGTGGTATTTGGCTGAAGCCTAAGATGACCTCAGGCACATTTACTCCTCAAGTACTTGCTAATTAACAGACTGGCGTAGCCAACTCTGTCCAGGGTCCCAGGGTCCTGAAGACACAACTTAGTCACCGATGACGTAAATGGGGTGGGACTCTCACCGTCTTTGTCCCCCTTGGAACTGATGCTGCAATAGCCAGTGGCGTAACCAAGAAACAAAAACTCATGGACGCAGTCTATAGTTTAATGGTTACTGAGGGTAAGGGGGGAGGGGGCGGGAGAGCTGTGTGTGAGGGAGGGGAGTAGGGAGTGAGCATCGAATTTATGGTGTTGCAAAGAGAGCTGACTCTGGGTGGTGAGCACATAATGCAATGCATAGACCATGTCATGTAGAGTTGCACACCTGGAACCTATGTCATTGCTACCAACCAATGTCACTCCCAATAAATTTAACAATTAAAAAAAATTAGCCAACGGCTGACCATGAGTTGCAGTATTTTCTATGGGAACACTCAAGTTAGAGTCAAGGATGGTGTTCGCATTGACTCCAAGCTATAACCTCCCTGAGCCTACTGGCCAGAGTGGATAATTGCCCCGGGTGGGTGCTAGCTTCAGGGATTCCCGCTTTCTCTAGGCCCGCAGGCAGGACCCAGGTGCAGCCAGAAGAAGAAAGGGCTGTTGTTTCCGATGAAAGGAAGTAAAACACCCGTGTTTAAGCATTCAAGCCAAATTAACGACCTGGGATTTGGCACCGCAAGTGATGTAGGTTAGGTTACCACACATACTGCTTCGGACTTTACCCTGGCTATTCAGGCAAAGAGGGATGGTTGGGTTGCCACGTTGCTCATTTATTCAGCGGGATGCTCAGACCGAGGAACGGGGAGAGTGTGGGATTTTTTATTTTTTACCCATGGCCACACTCAGACGTGGGCTCGGAGCTGACTGCCGATTACATCTGACCAAACTCCCTTCTCCGAAGCATGTTCCTCATGATCTTGCCAGTGATGGTTTTGGGCAGTTCAGGGACAAACTCCACCTGGTTGAGGAGAAAAACAGACCATCCTGACTCAGACCCACCGTCATGTCCTCCGGATCCCCCACTCCTCTCTTTGCCCCCTGCCCTCAGCCCCCAGCCCCGGCCAGGTTGGCACCCTGTGGTGGCTATCATAGGACCCACCATGTATGTCAGGTTATCCTCCTGACCCCCTGACGGCTGCAGCCCTGTGACATACTTCGACTAATGAAATGTGGTGGGAGCGAAGCATGTCACCTCTCACCGAGGAGTCTGGCAGCTCTGTCCATCTCGAATTGCACCTGGCAGGTACCTGCATAGCAGCTGCTCATTTATCCTGGTCCCAGGAGGACCGTGGTGGACACGTGGCATGAATAAAGAATTCACCTTCCTTAGTACAAGCTGCGAAGGCCCTGGGGCTGTTTGTTACGCACAACACCCCAGCTGACCTAACTGGTACACATCTTCTCTTCTGCTCTCAAGGAGGCACAGGGTCTAACACTGGAAGCAAGAACTCTGCTGTCAGACCCACGCGGGCTGGGTTCCAGCTCTGCCTTCTAACTCCAATCTCAGGCAATTTACGTTGAGTTTCTGAGTCTCCGTTTTTGGTCCGTAAAATAACATGGTTAAAGCATTGCAGGTTGTGGGGAGAATTAAACAGTAATGCGTGTAACACATTAAATCCAGGGCCTGGCACACCTAGTTAATATTCAATAAATGTTAAACGCGTGGCTTTACAATACATACTGACTATAAACATTCAGGGAATGAAGCAAAGCATTATTGCAAAGGGACATGTTAAAACTTTTTAGCATACGTATTCTTTCAAACTTTGTTTTTAAACACATAGGAAGATATAATATGTATTCTTCCATAGCCTGCTCTTTTTATAATCTGTTGTGATATTTTTATGTTAAAAATAAAAGAGCTGCACCGTTATTGTAAATTCCAGGGTAATATTAAATTTCACGAATAATTTCATCATCTCTCTGTTTTTGGACATTGTTGTCATTTGCACACAGCATTTAAGACAAATGAAGCAGACTAAAAAGTGTCAGAATGGATCGCATGTTGTCAGGACAAATACTGTTTTGTTAGCATTTGTTTGTTCTGTATGTAAATATGTATTGAGGTGCACTGTCACATGCATGTCCTAGTATGAATCATGCTGAAAACTAGTTTGGAAGCTGCTGAATTGGATGGCTCTTTCAAATTTTCAAGGATTTTGAATGACCTTCTTGGACAGCTTTGGGCACGCGTTGGATGTTTTCTCCCTCAGCATATCATGCCCGCAATGAATTCCCTTTGGATTCCGGACACAGGCTACAGTACCTCTGCCCTTACTCACCTTCCGAGGGTACTTGTAAGGCGCTGTCACCATCTTTACATGCTCTTGTAGCTCCTTGGCGAGCTGGTCCCGATCGTGGGACAGATACTGGGGGGTCAGGACCACGAAAGCTTTCACCACCTGCAGGGCAGAGAACCAGAGGCCCAGGCTGAGCATCAGCCAATGGTCATGTAGGTGACGTTGGAAAAGGGCAAGGCCAGGTTCCAACCCCAACACGCCCCGATTCCTTCTCTGTGACAATAGGGACAGTCCAGGTTCAGCCCTTCTCTGGTTTAGGTACAGATTCCATGAGATACTACATGTAAAACAGGCAGCGGGCTTCCCTTATTATTATTCTCATCATTTCTACTGTTCTTGTATGTTCAGTTCTAAGACTTGAACCTGGCCGGGCATTTAACAACGGCTGGTTGGTTGTTGTCGTTATATTGTTATTTATGTCCCCATTTAATTGCACAGGGCCTGGGACAAAGGAGGTGCTCAGTCAAGACGCGCGGAATCAATGGATGCATGCCCCAGAGAGCAAGATCGCAGGTTCCCAACCCGGCTCCACGACCGGGTGACCGGGGCAAATCATTGAACTCCTTCATGCCCGTTTCCTTATCTATAAAGAGGGTAGAGTCAGAGTCTCGAACCCATGAGGTCGTGAGGGTGGCATGGGCCAACCCCTTGGATAGTAGCTGTCAGCAAAACATTCGTCATCCTCTGTTATTGTCAACAGTCACAGAGGATGCCCACAGTGTCCCCTGCGGTGCCCTGCCCCCACCCGGGGCCGAGTCTGGATAGGTAGGACCCGGAAGTCCTCCCACCCCCACCCCAGCGCCGGCCCCCCGTGTGCACACACAGACCCGCTGCGCCCTTCTCCTCACCTCCCCTCTGATGGGGTCTGGGCTGCTCACTGCGGCCGATTCGGCCACCGCCGGGTGCTCAGCCAGGGCGTTCTCTATTTCCAAGGGCCCGATCCGGTACCTGCGGGGCCAACGGGTCCTTCTGTGGTTCCGATCGGGTGCCAGGCCTGGGCTGGCTCAGGCCCTTCCATCTCATGTCTGAGAAGGTCACAGCCACCCGGGCACAGGGGGCAGCTGGCAAGGGCTGTGGGAGGCTGCACAGTGGGACCAAACCTGAAGACCTGGGCCCTCCAGGTGTAAGAAATGGGGGCTCACATGCCCCAGGGCTGCTCCCCTCACTGCCTCTGGTGAGGGGCCAGGGGTGCGGGCCGTGGGCCCAGAACTTGGGGGTTCGGTGCCGCACGGAAGCTCTCGGGAGTCTCAAACTTTTTATCTTGCACGTTCCTGAACATTCTGCCTCCCATTCCCCAGTACAGCAGCATTTACGGAGAACTCCAGAAAACCCAGCAAACGGAATTGCCCTGAACTCTCCAAGACAACTGTTACTTGAGGTACTTTTGCCCCCTAAACTGTGGAAGGATGAGGGCCAACAACAGATCGGGAGCCAGACGACCCACGTTCAACTCCGAGCTCCACCCTGTACCGTCTTCGAGCCTTTGGGCAACTGACTTCACAGGTCAGCGACTCCGTTTTCTCATCTCTGAAACGGGCGTGGCAATGGCATCTGTGGGGTTACCAGAGCCCAACGCTCGAAGGAGAGGACTTCTACACAGTCCATACCTGATCAAGGTTAGCTGCCTATATTATTGCTGTTGCTGTTGTTCTGTGACATGTTGTGACCATCAGAGAACAGAGAATAATTTCCCCCAACCACTAGGGACCAATTGGGACCAAAATAAGGCCTCTCTTCCCCACCCTACCCCCACCCCAACCCCCGGCCCCACCTCCCTTGGTATCACATGGCATCTTATTGTGGTGGCACTTCCAGACCTTCTTGAATTTGTTGGCGGATTCTTCTGGCCGCTGAGGTTGAGGGAGGTGCGTAGAGAACCCGGGACCAGGGCGCCGGGAGCCTGGCTCTGTCTAGGACTAGGCGGAGGGTCCCCTCCCCAGTGCTGGACTGGGGGAGCAAGTTGGACACCTCCCGGCCCCAGGGGCGTCCCACCTACCCAGAGGAAGTGATGATGTCGTCGCTCCTCCCCAGGAACCAGATGTAGCCCTCTGTGTCCATAGTGACTCTGTCCCCAGTGTTGTGGAAGTCCCCGTGCTCCGCTTTAGCTGTCTTCACCGGGTCATTCTGCAAAGAGAAGGCACTCGGTTGTAGGAGGCAGTGAGTTCTAAGAGGTTCGGCTGTCACCTGCAGCTCGGATCTGGATTCGAATCCTGATCCTTACTCTATCTGGCACCTGCACGCATCTTTGATTCTCTCTGGATCTATTCTGGTTACGTGCAAACACTCAGTGCACGTTACTGGTCAACGCGTGGACAGCATCTTACTGATGGTGGTTATTAAGGTCACACTGTAGCTGCACAGACGGGAGGTGTGAATGCTGAGTGAGTTTTCTTCTCCAAATACGACCTCGCTCATCCAAACAGAAAGTGTGCGGGGCTGGTCGTTTCAAAATGAAACTTCCGGGTTAGCTCACATGGTTGAACGCTTGCCTCGCAAGTGTGAGGTCCAAGGTCTGGAACCCTTGTGCAGTGTTATGTGACTATGAAATGATGCAGCCTCACGGAAAACATTTTGGCAGTTCCTCGAAAAGGTAACATAGGTACAACCCAGCAATTCCACTTCCGAGTCTGTACCCAAAGTAGAGAAAGCCAAAACTTGAGTCCCCATGGTCACGGCAGCATTACCCACAATAGCCAAAAGGGGGAAACAATTCAACTGTCCATCAAGAGATTAAGCACGTGTGAAATGCGCTCTACGCCTGCAGAATGGAATGTTATTCAGCCTTCATAGGAATGACATTTTCTTAGCTGTTGCCATTTGGATGAACCTCAAACACCTCACGCTGAGTGAAATAAGCCAGGCACCCAGGGGCAAATGTCATACGATTCCACTTAATCGAGGCACCTAAAGTCGGCAAGTGCTTGAAGACCAACAGAATAGGTTACCAGGCGTTGGGGAGATGGGGGTAGGGAGTTAATGTTTCGTGGGGACAGAGTTTCCCATGTCCTGCCGATGCACAGCTGTGAAGACTGCACAATGCTGTGAACGTACTCAACGCCACGGAATCGTCTGCTCAAATGTCTTGAATTTTAGGTGACCTATAATTTACCTCAACAGAGAGAAAAGTGGGAAAGAAAGCAAACCAACCTCCATGGAGGACCAACACCACACCATTGTCAGGAGAGCGTGCGGAATGGGAGACACAGGTGTGGGCCTATGTGAGGACATCTTTGCAAATAAAATATGCCATGTCCAGCACACACAAAAGAATGTCATTTGCTCTGGGCTGCCCAGTTCAATGGAACCAATGTCTCTGTGGTTGGATCTAAGCATTAATTTTTTATTTTTTTTTAAGTCTCCTCACATGGCTCTAACTTGCAGGCAGGGCTGAGAACCACCGAGCTATCCACACGTTAGCCTGTGTTTATTTTCTCTCGTAACCCAAGTTTAGAATGGTGCTCCTGAGAGCTGGGGCTGACACCTGCTGTCTGCTTGCTTCTCTAGGACAATAGTGTCACGAGAGGAGCAGTGCTCCCTGGAGGCCACGGACACAACGTTGACACCCAGAGAGCCTCCCATAAGCTGGAGTTCTAGAGAAAGGCGACCGAGTCTGAGACCAAGTTCAGAGTCTCTCCACCCTCCTACCGCCAGTCTCGGAAGCTGGCAATTTCCTCTTGGTGGCCATTACCAACCTGGGAGGGCTGGGGACGGTCCAAGAGCTTCAACAGGCTTCCTTCAAGCCTATCCCAGTTTTCTGTAATCCCCAGATTTCTCATTTAGGGGTTTGGGACCCCAAAGACATGGGTTTGAATCCCAGACCTGCCACTTATTTGACATGAGGAAGACATAACTTTCCCAGCCTGTAGCGTCTTCCTCTGTAAAGTGGGGATAATGGTGCCGCTCGCCCCCCCAGAGGCTTGGCCAGGTTAACAGACTTGCTCACGCCCTGTTTGCTGGGAAGGGGAACGGCGGGATTTGAACCCAGTCAGAGCCCATGTTCCTGACCACAGGAGCTCATTGGCCCCTGAGTCTTGGTGGCTCTGAAGCCAGATTTCTTCCGAATCCATCAGTCAACCTGTAAGTGCCACATGGGTTGGGACAGAAAGGGATGAGGGGACCCACTAAGCTTTCAGGTGAAGTAGGACAGGCTTCACGCGGTTGGCACAAATGAAGAGAGACGTGCAGACATCTCAGGACGTGTGCCTGAGTGCCCCCTGCCTCATCACCCCCCACACAGCTCCCTACCGGGTCCTCGGGGCCGGAAGAGGGAGTCCTTACCTCGTAGCCCATGAACAGGCCTATAGGCTTGGTCGGCTTGATTCTGATGCCAAGGTTGCCTTCGGTGTTGGGTGGCAGGACATTGCCCTTGTCGTCGATGACCTGGAGCGAGAAGCCTGTGAGTCCTACCTTGCAGGGCCCCCAACACTCCTGACCCCCCCATCCCCCCGCAAGCATTGCCTCACTGATTCCCACTGGGGACCCTGAGGAGGAGCCCCATCCGAAAATAGAAGAAAACTGTCACAAGCCTTTGAAACCAGCCAAAGGTGACACTGGAGTCATGGGTCTACTTGTTTCACGGGATATGGACACGACAAATGTGTCTTCATGGGACAGAACCTGGGTCCAGACAACCTGAGAGCCTGGCCCCATCCCCAGGGTGCAGGGCCTGGTGGCTGCTGCGTGAGCCGCACGGACGGCCACAGTCCTGCAGTTCTCAGCCGAACCTCCCCCAGAAGGTGGACGAAAAACAGGAAGAGAAGGGGAAGGACATCTGGGATGGGGGCACAGCTGGTTCTGCCACCCCGGGTCCCCCCAGGCTGAGCCCCCCAACCCCTGCCCACGATGCCTTCAGGACCAGACCTGGACGTCGAAGGGTAGAACGGCCTTCCCCAAGGAGCCCAGCTTGACCTTCATGCCCCGGGAAATAGCACAAGTTATTCCCTGTCACAGAAGAAAGAGAACAGGGGTCACCGAAGCGCCCAGGCTGCCGACAAAGCACAAGAGTCGTCCCCTCCTGCTCCCGGATGCCGTGTGATGCTGCTCAAGGCCCTGGGGCCCGAGTCCCAAGGCCTGGGCTGGAGGTTCCACCCAGCAGCCGTGTGCTAGCTGCCGGGGCTGTGCGGGCCCCTGGGGGAGGCCAGCAAGGAAGGTGGGCGGGGATTGCTGGAGGCTGGAGTGCCCCCTGTGCCAATCACTCCCTCCTTAATCTCCTCCTCTGCCAAAGGGGGATCACTGTCACACCCCCTCTCCCCTCACAGTGTGTGGAGGCCCTGCACAGTGCTGGGCACACACCAAGTGAGTTCAACTAGCTACTTAGTGCAGGGGACTCTCACCGAGACCCCGAGACAAGTTTAGGAGATTCCCCTTCTGTAGTATTGCCTCCCTCCCGCTTTTCTCTCGTAGCCAACAGAGCATCACACTGATTTCTGTGAGTCTGTTTCCCTCACTAGACAACGAGCAACCTCACTCCCTGCATGTCTGGGGTCCCATCGTCTAGCACACCCCCTACCTCAAGCCAGCGACAGGGGCCGCAACGTGAGCACAGATCGGGGTGGGGCATGAGCTCTGTAGACTCATTGCACGTCCCTTCTCCCTGCACAGCGAGACTGGCGTTCTGGCTTCCATTTAGGAGAGGGAAGTGGCACCTCCTAGAGGGTCCATGGTTTGCCTTTGGCCTTAAGGTTTGTAACAGGCCAGGCTGAGACCTGACCTGGGGTCTGAGCTCTCACGACGGGCAGGTCTCGCCCGCTCTGCTATGTTGCTGCTCCTGCTGAAGCCGCGTGGAAAATGCTGCCCAAATGACTGCGTCGGTGTGAAGGCGCTTTGAGAACCAAAGCACCATCCGGGGCCAAGGAGGTGCTCTGTCGTTTCACATAAGTGATGCAAAGGGACTGGGGTCGTGGGCGGAGTGTGCGGGTCTCGCCCCACCCTCCTCCTCGTCCACGTATAAACTGTGAGCCAATGTGAGGACGGGCCCAGAGCCTGGAAGCCGGCCAATGAACTGATTTCAAATTATTATTATTTTGCAAAAAAAAGAAAGTCAGACAGCTGTGTGAATTGGTGCTAAAACAGCCGTTTTGCTACAGGTCCTGCGATAGCTGTGATTCCTGATGAGGAGGTGGGGCAAAGTGGCTCTGTCCGCTCTCAGAAACGGATGGAGAATGTCGGGAGAGAGACGCCCCCTCCTGCCATCATGATAAAGGTCTGTGGGGTGGAGACAGGCGTGGCATTCCCAGTGCCCTGCCACCTGCCTGCTCAGTGACGCCCTTTGGGGTCACACCGTGTGTGTGCACGTGTGTGTCCGTGCACGTGCATTTGACGTGTGAGTAGGTCGCTGCTCTCTCCACCCCTGCATGTCCTGCAATCCGAACTGCATCCCGGCCTCAGAGACGCCCAGAAGTGAGCTTTGGGGGGGTCAGCTTCCCTGGTGGTCGCAGCCCTGGGGAGGGATGGTGACCCGGGCAGAGCGTGCAGGTGGTGGCCTTTACTTTCATCGTCCCTCCTGGGCTCCCCGATGACAGGGACACAGCATGGGGTCCTCAGACGCCCCCTTTTGAAGTTTCTGGCCCGTGGTGTTCAGCACACTGCCATCCTGACAAGTCACCGAGCTGTGCGTGTGACTCGACCCTCTGCAAACTGACGTGGGGGCGAACAGGCCCAGGACTCTGGGGCCTCCCGTGGGCCTGGGGCAGGGCCCGGTCACACACCCTCCGGGCACCGTTCGGCTCGCCCGCTGGGCGCACCTGACTGGCCCACAGGGGCCCGTGCACCTACCGTCTCTGTCTGTCCGTAGATCTGGTGGAACGGAACGCCCAGCTGCTGTTCCCATTGCTGTTGCTCCTCCAGCAGCAGGGACTCCCCACTCGTCCAGCAGTGCTCCAAGGTGGGGAACCTGAGACGCAGGGGGTGATGGGCAGCCGTCAGCAAAGCCTCCCGGGCCCCGGGGGCTGAGAGCCCAGGGCACTGCAGGGACCACCGGTCCCTCTTCCTCCTGGCTATCTTACTGGCCTCCCGGCCATTTACTGCCGGTCACAGCCACGTCTTCACCTCCCGTTTGTCCCTGTGAACGATGCAGGCATGGGACCGGTGGGGGTAGTGAGGCAAGTGGGTCCCATTCAATGCGGGTGTTGATGTCCCAAAAGGGCAACACTGTGTGCCTCCGACCTTGTCTTTGGGGAGCGTTCTATGTGACTAAGAGAGACCTTTTTATAAACCACAAAGGGGTGGGGGATAGGACACCCCCCACCCCCTATGTGCTGTGAGCAGAAGGGCTTTTGTGTTCCTGAGCCCTGAAGGCAAGGAGGAGAGGTGACTGAAGATGTCCTCATTGCTCTGGAATCTTCTCCAAAGCAGATTAAAATGGACAGAGTCCCCAGGGGGAGTCATGAGTTAGGCCCCCGTTGAATTTTTACTGAGGAATGTTGCAAAAAGGTGGCCATAATGCAAGCTTTGAAATATAGGTGGCAACAAAATCCAGCCAGATGGAGCCTCTTGAATACAAAAACAAAAACAAAAACGAAAAAACAGTTGTCTTCCAGGGCTGGCTGGCTTTGTAAGTGTAGCTGTTGAATTCCTTGATTATCGGAAGTTGACAGCATGTTAGCTCTGATTCCTGGAACCTCAAGATGCACATCAATGCCCACGAGGTTCAGAGAGCGTATTTCAGTTCCGCCAAGAATCCACAAACATGGGGAAAGGCAAAAATAAAGCCCTGGTTAAACTGCAGCATGCATCCATCAGATCGGCAAAAATTAAAAAAAAATTGACCAGAACAGTTGGTGCCAAGGGTGGGGAGCCATGGGAATTCTTCCGCTCTGCTCATGGCGGCATAAATTGATTTGATACTTTGGAAATAGGGTGATAGTACCAGTGTGAGCTAGCAGTTTCCTCCTACATATGTGGTTATGTGCATCAGGGCAAATGTGCAAGAATTCAATGCAGTATTAGTCATCAATAATCCCCCAATGAGAACTACCCAAATGGCCATTAATGGTAGAACTGACTAATTAAAAAAATGTGGAATTTGCACAAAATGGGATATTATACAGCAACAAAAATCAGCTACAGTGGCAAGCTGTAAATGTGAATACATCTCAGAAATATAATGTTGAAAAGAGAAGCCCGGCACGGGAGAATAGGGTATGATTACATGTGTAAAGTTCAGAAGCAAGTAAAGGAGAATGGCTTGTTCAGGGATATTTCCTTAGGAGGTAAACTATGAGCTTAAATAAAGAAACAGACACCTTGTAAGTCAGGGCACTGGGTTCCTTGAGGGGCAGTGGGGAGGGCTGAGGAGGTGTCTGGGGCGGCTGGTAGTATTCTCTTTCTGTGAGTTGGGTGAGTGGTTCCCAAGGTGTTTTATTTTCAACAGTTCCTTAACCTATAAATTTATGTCTCGTGTCATTTTCTGTAGGTTTGTTATTTCACAATAAGCATGTGAAACAAAGAGGGAAAAAATCCCCCATAATAATGTAAAGCTCATGGGCTGTTTCAATGTTATCTCTGAGTCCTGCTTAATAACTAATTGGACTGGCTGATAATTATCCCTATGCACCACACACACACACACACACACACACACACACACTCAAAGAACCAGAGTTAAAGGCAGTCAGACCTCCTTACATCCGATTCCTTACAATCCTACCCAGAGATTGTATGATAACCAGGCCCCTCTTACCTGTACTTGGTGATACACTGTTTTATAATCATTCGAAAGGCGGAAGGTGAAGAAAGGCATTGGGTGATGGGGTATTTGAGGAGTGTCTAGAAATAGAGGAGAGAAGGAATTTTATGGTCAGAGTTAAGATGAAAAATCACAGCTAAGCGTTAGCATTTGAATTCTGATCCGTGTGGGGAGAGGGCTGGACTTTGAGAACTGGAGGGCAGGCCTGCCTCTGGGACGGAAGCTGGAGTGTGAGGAGGGGACACAAATTTGCAGGCACGGGGAGGTGCATGGGTGACTTCGTTTATCACCCTGATGGACGCATAACTGCAACAGCAACTGCTACTGGTGACTGAGTGGTTTTTGTTTAAGGTGCTGGCCTCAGGGCTACACACTTCACACCCGTGGCCTGTGTCACCTCATTAATATCCCCCACAACGTGATGAGGTAGCAACTATGACAACTCCCAGCTTACAGGTGAGGAGACTGAGGCTCAGAGCGGCGAGTAAACGGCTAATAAATGTTAAACGCGGGACAGAAGCTAGGTCCCTCGTATTTCAAGGGCTCGGTTGTTAAATACTTTGTTACATCAAGTGACAACACACACACTCACACACGCAGACACACCACCAGCTATACCTGGAGGAGACCCGGGCTGGTTCCCATTGCTTTAATTTCTCAAAATGTATATTCCAGGTGATGCTGATACAATGACTGATTCAGCACCTCGCATTTTGAGAAACCCAGAACCTGGGTGATGTTTATGCTAATGGGCTTCTTTACTATACAAGCTCCGACAGTTAAGTTCGCGAACGTGCCACCGTGCACTTATGTTGGCAGCGCGGTACAAACACCTGGGTTAGGTTTCATAACCTTGGAATATCAGTGTCTTGCAGCTGCGTTCATGTTGATGTGTGGCGGTGTCTTGCTGAGATGCATTCGTTATTGTTGTTGCCTGTTTTTCTGGGCTGTCGTGAGAAAGTCAAAGCTTGAATGAGAGCAACCAACAAACATTAAATTTCTTATTGAACTTGGCAAGAGTGGAAGTGAAATCAGGGACACATTAGTCCAAGTTGATGAGGACAATGCCATGAAGAAAACGGCAGTGCACAAATGGATGAAATGGTTTTCTTCGGGGAGAGAAAGCATCACTGAGGAAGAGAGCCCGGGTAGCTGGTAACAAGCAGAACTGATGAAAACATTGCAAGAATTTGTTAAATTGTGGGTCAAAATCATTGCTTGACTGTGAGAAGCATAGCCAACCAAGCCAACATCAATAGAAAAACAGAAAAATCTTCACTGAAAATCTTGGCATGAGAAATGTGTGCAAAAATTGTCCCAAAGGAGCTCACCAATGAATAAAAGCAAAGGAGGGTCAAAGTTTGCCAAGACCTGTGGAGAGGCAAGATGATGTTTTGGGCCATGTTATCACTGGTGATGAAACATGTGTGTACCAATACGACCCTGAAACAAAGTGTCCAAGTGCACAATGGAAGTCAGCCAATTCTCCACAACCAAAAATGTTTTGTTAATCCAAATCAAGGGTCAAGACAATGTTGCTAACCCTTTTTGATATCAGAAGGATTGTTCATGATGAATTTGTACCAGCTGGACAAACAGTCAACTAAGTTGACTATGTGGAAGTGCTGAAAAGGCTGTGTGGAAAAGTTAGATGAAAATGACCTAAACATTTCACCAAGAACTCATGGCTCTTGCATCACGACAATGCACCGGCTCACTCAGCACTGTCTGTGAGGGAGTTTTTAGCCCATAAACAAATAGCTGTATTGGAACGCCCTTCCTACTCACCTGCTCTGGCCCCAATGACTTTTTTCCTTACCTGAAAATAAAGGAAGTGTTGGAAGGAAGACATTGTGATGGTATTCAAGACATCAAGAGTAATATGACGATGACTCTGGTGGCCATTTCAGAAAAAGAGATCCAAAACTGCTTTGAAGAGTGGACTAAGTGTTGGTGCATAACTTCCCAAGGTAAGGACTTCAAAGGTCACCATAGTGATAGTCAGCAATGAGGCATGTAGCATTTTTTCTAGGATGAGTTCATGAACTTAATTGTCAGGCCTCATATAAGTGATTTCTGACCAGGGTCCAACTTCAGAGCTCGAAACATGAGTCCTTTTTGGGAATTTGTGGACACTGAAAGGCTAGTCTTCTTACCTCTATGATGATCTTAGGGTCAAACTGGGGTAGATGGTGGATGAAGATTGTAGACCCTGCTGACCACGGTCCCAACAGCGACCCCAGGGTGGCCAAAATCCAGCCAGGATCCACCACGCACCAGCACACATCCCGCGTCTTCAGCTCCATTATTGCCCTGCTAACTCCAAAATATAGTGGTCTCAGCTATGTCACCTTGGGATGATGTGATCAAGGGCTGGGGACTCAGGTTCTGAGCTCTCGTGGTTTGTGTGGGGCTCCAGACTCACTCCCACCCCAGGTCCCAAAGGCATGCTAAGTCTTATTCCCTGGTCACACGTGACTACAAGGGGGTTCAGTCATAATGACCCTTATGGCTGGCAGTACTGGGATGACATCTGTTGCTCTTTTCCTGGGTTTGAAGCTATTATTGGTCTAGTTCTGGGTGAGGCTGGTAGCTACTTTGGGATAATAAGGGATGAGCCATTCTGCAAATAGCACCCAAACGTAACAGAAACAGCTGGTGGATGGAGAAAAGGAAACCTGAATCTGGTGGCCACCCAGCTATGTCTGGTGCCCACCCCTGGGGTGCTCCGTGTAAATTCCCTCATTTACTCGTGGTTTAGATGATTGGATTGGGCTTTATTATTTGCAGGAGAGAGGGAGAGAAACGGAGAGAGAGAGAGAGAGAGAGAGAACCTCAACCGATGAATACCTCATCTTGGCAAAGGATTGGAAACAAGTTGCTAAAATAAGGTTGCTTATTTCTCTACCCCACTTGTCCCGCTTCTGAAGGACCTCTGTGTATGCAAACCTCCCATGAGCAGGCTATGCCTTTGAGATTTTCTGTTCATGGGCAGGGCTTTGGTAAGCCAATCACACACCCTCACCCCAGCCCTCCTGGGTGCGGTTGGCACACCCACAGGAAGTTACTAGCCAGCGGCACCTTCGTTCTGAGCTTCGGCCCCAACTACACACTGAACACCTCTTCTGGGTTGTCTCGGAGGCACCTCAACCCCGGGAGTTCTCATCTCTCCTGCGTCCCTTGGACTGATTCCTCTCCAGTGTTCTCTGTATTTCAGTGAGCGTCATTACTGTCCACGAAACTGTCCAAGCCTGGAACCTGGGGGCCAGCCTTGATTCCCTCCTTCTCTGCCACACCAGCCAACAGCCCTGATCCATGCTATCTTCTAAAATCTCCAGCGGGGTCCCCACTTGTCCACCCCATCCCCATCTTGCAGCTACACTGGTCTAAGACCCTCTCTCTGATCTTTCTGAGTCCATCCCATGCTCCATCCTGCGGCCACAATGATCTTTCCAAAATACAGAGCTGATTAGGTCTCTCCCTTCTCAAATCCTTTCACTCCTGCCCCATGTTTCCCTG
This sequence comes from Craseonycteris thonglongyai, assembly GCA_004027555.1. Taxonomy (NCBI): domain Eukaryota; kingdom Metazoa; phylum Chordata; class Mammalia; order Chiroptera; family Craseonycteridae; genus Craseonycteris; species Craseonycteris thonglongyai. The sequence continues at coordinate 2,066 of PVKE010029467.1, read as the reverse complement.
ATACGCTCCAAGCTCTACACCAAAGTTCACGTGACTCGGTGTGACCTGGGTCCTGCTCCATTTCTCAGCCTCTCGTGTTTGTCCCTCACCTGACCCCCGGAGCACCAATCTCAAATCTCTGTAGTTGTGCAAATGCAGCTTCTTATGTCTTTGCACTCTTGTCTGTATTATTCTGACCACACAGACCCAGGCCCCTCCTTCCCACCCCACTGCTCCAGGCGTGTGCACTCCAGTGTCATTAGCCCAGATAGTCACTGTCCCAGTAAGTTGCCACTGTCCCCTGGTCCGGTGAAAAAGTTAGAAAATATGTAGAACTTGGTCTGGCCTGAATATTAGTAGATGGGGGGGTGGCGGGGGGAGGAGGTTTGGTTTAAAATTTATTAAATGCTTAACCAAAGGCACAGCTTCAACCTGGACTGACGATTGTTTATTGAGGTTAAAGACTGTGGCTTGGTGCCTGTAATGGCTCATGACTGGGAGCCCCGAGTCTGAGTTGCCTGTTATGCAGGAGGGGAGGGGACTGGTCCCCTTAGTCACATTGCTATCCATGCTGTCTTTCCCCACCAAACCCTTGTCATTCGTGTGGCTTGCAGCTGCCCACTGCCTCCACCCACACACCCTCCCAACCCCTGCGAAAGTGCTCCAGCAGAGCCACCTTGGCCACTTGGAGGGTTCTGCCAGCAAACACTCAGGGGCCTGGCCTTTGCCGCTTACACCCTCAGTGCTCTGAGCCAAAGACAGCAGGGAGGAGACAGAGCGTGGTCTCAGATCTCCTTAGAGATCTTCCCAACACCCCGACACACACCACACATACACACATATCACATACACACACACCACACTTATACACACATATCACACCACACACACACCACACTCATACACACATATCATACCACACACACACCACACTCATACACACATATCACATACACACACCACACATACATACATCATACACACACATACCACACACATCACACACCACACACATCACATACACACAGCACACATATACACACATTATACATGCACATATCACACACCACATACATACATACGCATACCACACATATCACATGCATATACCACACATGTACATGCATCATACATACACATGCCATACATGCACACACTGCATATGTACATACACCATACATACACATGCACACACCACACATATACACATGCCACACATACACATACATCATACATACACATACACACACATCACACATATACATACACACACCACACACACCACACATACACAACCCACACACACACCACACACACAACATACATACTACATACACACCACACACACACCATGTAGCATGCGCATCACAGATACACCACACATCACATGCATACACACAACACATGCACACCACACACCACGCACATCACACATGCCAACACATACCACACACATACACACACACAACATACACCACACACACCACGCACACACACACATCACACACGCCCCTGCCCCCGCTGTGGCCCCGCCTCCGAGCCGGCCCTGTCGCTCACCAGGAAGGCAAGCAGGAGCGGAGGGCAAGGCCGTGGTTGTGCTTGGCCATCTTGGGGAGGCCTGTGGTCCCGCTGGTGAAGAAGATGGTCATGGGGTCCATGGTCTTCGACTGGATGCAGGTCTGATCTGGGGACGCGGATCTGCAGAGGGATTCCGCACAGAACGGGAGTCACGGCTCCTGTTTCTCCATCGGCAGGGCAAGCAGAAGCAGCCACGAGCCCCCGGGGGTCCCGCAGCCCACGAGCCCCCGGGGGTCCTGCAGCCCACGAGCCCCCGGGGGTCCTGCAGTCCACAAGCCCCAGGGGTCCCGCAGCCCACGAGCCCCAGAGGTCCCGCAGCCCACGAGCCCAGGGGTCCTGCAGCCCACGAGCCCGGGGGTTCTGCAGCCCACAAGCCCGGGGGTTCTGCAGCCCACGAGCCCCCGGGGGTCCTGCAGCCCACGAGCCCCAGAGGTCCCGCAGCCCACGAGCCCAGGGGTCCTGCAGCCCACGAGCCCGGGGGTTCTGCAGCCCACAAGCCCGGGGGTTCT
>PVKE010029466.1:0-20229 GCA_004027555.1 Craseonycteris thonglongyai | reverse complement strand
TAAGTCATTTAAATTTAGAATTACAAGGTAAAAATAAAACAGTAATTGATATGATCAGCTGCATAGACGCATATAAAACAAAATTTATTTTGTTAATAGAAGATCTGCAACAAAATAATCTGAATCATTTTCCAAATATGGCGGATAACCTACAAAAACATAAAAATATTAATTATAAGATCGACAAATACGTCGCGGACATCCAAAAAGTAATTGAAGATTTTGAGGTAAGATTCCAGGATTTTGAAAAAATTAAAGAAATTGTGGAATTTGTATCTTTTCCTTTGAAAAAGGATTTAAGTGTGAAACGCATTAGCCAAAAAAATTTCAGATATATTTCATATGGATCAGAAGGCATTAGAAAATGAAATTATAATTTTACAAACTGACTTAATCTTACAAGCCAGAAAATTTGAAGAAGATTTTTGGAAAAAATTTTTGCAATGTTTTTGTTACTGGCTACCCTGGCCTCTCTTCATCAGTGACACTTTCCTTCTCCTCAGAAAAATGGTTAATCCATTTGCACACTGCTATTTTCTTCATGGCATTATCCTCATAAACTTGGACTAATATGTCCCTGATTTCAATTAAATTCTTGCCAAGTTTAACAAGAAATTTAATGTTTGTGCATTGCTCTAATTCAAGCTCTAACATTCTTGCGATGGCACACAAAAACTCGCAACAACAATAATGAACACCACTCAGGAAGACACCACCACACATCAACACAAACACAGCTGTGACAAACTGATATTCCAAGGTTATAAAACCTTATTGAGTTGTTTGTACAGTGCTACCAATGTAAGAATACAGTGGTATGTTCACAAACATAATTGTCAAACCTTGTATATTGAGTATTACAATTTTAATACAGTTTTTCCTTTCTTAAAATGTGTATACATTTTTTTTGGCACCCTCTGTAACCCTAATTTTTTTTGGCACCCTCTGTCATCCTTAACCCTAATACACTTCTGATCCTTCAGTAAGTTTATGTATACACTTGGGGAGAAAAAAAGATTTTTCTTTACACTCAAATAGCAGCTTTAACCTCTCTGTTGTCTGTAAATCTCTTCCCTTGAATCTGTTTTTTCATATTTGGAGACAAATAATAATCAGACTGAGCTAGATCTGGACTGTAGGGAGAGGGTGGTTTAACATTTGGATGCCATAGTCATGAAGAGTAGCCAACACAACATTGTTCTTGTGCACGGGTATGTTGTCATGCAAAAGCAGCACCCTTTTGGTCCATTTCCCTCTGTTTTTTCTTTTTCACAGATTTTTTTTTAACTGTTTCAGCAGACTGTAATAGTACTCTCTAGTTATTGAGATACCCTTAATCTTTATAATTAATCAGCCGGCTACCCTCCATATCTCAAAAAACAGTAGCCATAATTTTTTCAGCCAATTGTAACACTTTGAATTTTTTAGGGCTTGGCATACCATTTTCATGCTACTATATGGACTCCTGCTTTTCCTCAGGTTCATCATGATGAACCCAAGTTTTATCTCCAGTGACTGTCTGGTTTAAAACATCATCTTTGTTGTCTCTGCAGAGGTCCAAAAACTGCCTTGAACATTTGACACACTGTTGTTTTTGAAGCAGTGCATTCTCGGTATCCATCTTACACTGACTTTTGACATCCTTAGATGCTGATGGAGAATATTTAAAATTGTGATACTCCAACCATTTCTGTAAGCTGTTTTTATTCAGTCTCACATCTTCCACTACAAGTTTTCAACTTTTTGGACAACGTCTGAGGAAGTGGTCTTAACAAGGCATCCCAAACAGAAGTCGTCTTCAATCGACTACCTTGCTTGAAAAGGCTACATCACTTGTAAACCCTGGATTTCCCAATGTAACAGTCCCCATAAACCATTAATGTCTCTTCCCAAATGGTTTGAGGTATTTTCCTTTGCAAGGGACTTAATGATTGCACAAAATTCAATTTTATTCATATTTAGGATTTTCTTCACATTTGACATATTTCTTCAGTGATATCTGAAAGAACATAGACAAAATTAGGCTGAAATTTGGCACATATATTAATAGTATATCACACAATCAAACTGTACGTGCTAGAACTCCCACCTCTCTGATAACCCCCCATTTCACGAATTTCTTGATCGCCCAGTATATAATGGTATATTATTCAACCATAAGAAATAATTAAATCTTGCCATTTGCAACAACATGGATGGACCTTGAGAGTATTATGCTAAGTGAAATAAGTCAGACTGAAAAGGACAAATACCATATAATTTCATTTATATGTGGAATCTAACAACAACACAAAAATAAAAACAAAACAAAACAAAAACATAAACAAACTCATAGATACAGAGAACAAAGTGATGGTTACCAGAGAGGTGGGGGATGAGGGATTGGTAAAAAGGGTGAATGGAAATGAGGGGCACAGACTTCTAGTTATAAAATAAAAAAGTCATTGGGATCTAAAGGGAATATAGTCAATAATATAATAATAACCTTGTATGGTGACAGATGGTTTCTAGACTTAGCATCGTGATTACATTGTAAGGCATATAAAGTTGAATCATTATGTTGTACACCTGAAATTAATATAATATTGTATGTCAACTATACTTTAATTTTTAAAACTTTGATAAAAAGAAAAGGTGAACATTTGTAAAGAAAAATAGAAAGAGCTATGCAAGCATATATCAGGGAAAACAATGACAAATTTCTTGAAAAATTGATACTTTAGGCTGAGACCTGAGCTATGTAGGAATTAGAGGTATGGATGACTGAGTATTCTAGGAGCATAGAAGGCAATTAATGTGATTGGAGGGCAGAGGGACATAAGACTAGATAAATAAGTAAAGCTTGGTCAGGCTTATCAATCCATTAATATATTACAAATAAATTATAAATTATAGCAAGCTGAAATATTCAGCAGCGATGACATTTAATTTTACTCTTCTTTTCACAAGCTATGATGATAATTAAATTAATCACGGTAAAAACACTTTGAAGAGATGAACTTAAAATAAGAATGCCTTGTTATTTCATCCATATTGCCCCAGGCAACAACACAATAAAGACTTTAGGGGCATGGAATTTTGAAACCAGACTTCATGGGTTTCAATGACAGCTCATCTATTTAACTCATTCTATGACAGTAGGCAAAATTGAGTTTCAGTTTTCCAACCTTTAAAATGGGAATGGATATGACCTCACTTATAGGTGGACTATAAAACTGAAAGTAACATAGAAACAAAAACTCATGGACACAGTCAATAGTTTAGTGGTTACCTGAGGGTAAGGGGGAGGTGTGTGGGAGAGCTGGGCAGGGGGTGGGGAGTAGGGAGAGGACATCAAATATATAGTGATGGAAAGAGAGCTGATTCTGGGTGGTGAGCACATAATACAGTGTATACACAATGTAATGTAGAATTGTACACCTGGAGACAATGTAATTGTTATCAAGCAATGTCACCCCAATAAATTTAAACATAAAAAAAAGAAAAAAATGGGGATGGATTACACCAAAAATATAAGCATCAAAAGAAAATAGGTATAAATTTGAATTCATCAAAATTTTAAAATTTTGTGCTTCAAAGAACAAAAATCAAGAAAGTGAAAAGAGAATGGGAGAAAATATGTACAAATCATGTGTGCAATAAGGCATTTGCATCTAAAATATATAAAGAATCATTGCAACTCAATAATAAAAAAAAATCCTTTATTTATTTAAAGTCCTTTTTTTTTTAAAGGGATTTATAGTCTAAACAGATATTTCTTCAAAGAAGGCATATCAATAGCCAACAAGTACATGAAATGATGTTCAACATCATTTGCCACCAAAAAAATGCAAAGCAAAACCACAATAAGGTACTATTTCACATCTACTAACATGCCTATCATAAAAAAGATGGACAATAACAAGTGTTGGTGAAGATGTGGAGAAGTTGGAGCCTTCATACACTACTACTGGGAATCTAATATGCTGCAATCAGTTTAGAAAATAGTTTGGTAGTTCTTCAGACAGTTAAACATTAAATTACCACAGAATCCAGCAATTCTAATCCTAAAGTATGGGGATGGGATGAGAAAATTTTGCATCCACTGTAATATTTTTGTTACATTAGACATATCTAGATATAACCAATTCTGTGTAGTCACATGGTATCTTGCCTCCATTATTCTTGATGTTACACACACAGATGCTTACATTTTTCATCTAGTGCACATAGAAATGAAGGAGTGTTCAGATGTTTGGTTCAAACAGTGTACTGTTATTGAATTCTTAACAATGAAAAAAGTTCCTCCAATTTTTTTGAAATTTTTGAAAAAGGAGATGAAGACTTCTTAAAGAAGATCATTACAGGTGATGAAAGTTGGGTCCATTATTATAACCCTGAGAACAAAAGGCAGTCCACGGAATACTGCTATAAGGGATCACCTCGGCAAAAAAAATTCAAAACTCAGGTCTCAGCTGGGAAGGTCATGTTGATTATTTTTCTTACCTGAATAGTCTTCATTTCTATGTACACTGGGAGAAAATTGTAATCATATGTTTGTGCAAGTTCAAGAATGATGGAGGGGAATACCATGTGATTACACAGGACCAGTTATTAATATATCCAAATATGTCTAATGTAACAAAAAATATTACAATGGAGGCAAAATTTATCAACTGGCCCTTGTATATACCAAGAAGAAGAATTGTCTTGGGCCACACATAAAATATACTAACACTAATAAGAACTGATGAGTTGTTTTTAAATCGCAAAAAAAAAAAAAAAAAATCTCATAATGTTTTAAGAAAGTTTATGAATTTGTATTGGGTCACATTCAAAGCCATCCTGAGCTTCATGAGGCCCATGGGCTGCCAGTTGGATAAACTTGCAATAAAGCATTATTTGGCAATAAAAAAGAAGGAAGTGTGATATGTGCTACAACATGGATGCACCTTGAAAACATTATGCTAAGTGAAAGGAGCCAATCAAAAGACCATATATTGTATGATTCTATTTATATGAATTGTCCAGGACAGACAAATCTATAGGAACTGAAAGTATATTGAGGATTGCCTAGGGCTGGGGAAATAGGAAAATTAGGGAGTAATAGCTAAGGAATATGGACATTCTTCACGGAGTGACAAAAATGTTCTAAAATTGATTGTTGGTGATGGCTCCACAACTTTGTAAATATATTAAAAGCCATTAAATTGTACACTTCAAGTGAGTGAATTGTGTATATGTGAATTATAGCTCAGTAAAGCTGTTTAAAAATGGTAATGGATTAAATAAGATGTTACGGGGTTTATTTATTTATTTATTTTATTGTTAGAGAAAGTGAGCGAGAGAAAGAGAAGTGGGGAGGGCCCAAAACAGTCTCCATAGTTGTACTGACATCATTAGTTGTGACATAGCTTCATTCTACACAGGTAGATATGCAGCTGTGTGGGGTAGAAGCTAAATAGGGGTCTCCTCTCACAGTTCAGCATATGGATTTGCATAGGCCTAGACCAGGATTCAATCCCCAGACCTTGTGCTTGCAAGGCAAGCACTCAACCTTCTGAGCTATCCCAGCATCCCCTAAAATGCTATGTTTAAATAACTAAAATAATGCTTGACTTATAATTAGTGCTACATAACTATTTATTATCTACTGGAATATAAGCTGCCCAAGGGAATGAGTCTTTTTCTGTTTTTTCTCCATATTCCTGATATATGGCTGGCCCTCAAAAATATTTGTGAATGAATAAATGATGTGGAGAAAGTATAAATCATTTTTGTAAATACAGTATATACATATGTATAGCAAAAATAACATATAAGGATATGAAATATCAAGTAAATGCCCACCCCCCAACTCTCTAATCTCATTCCTCAGCTATAACCAGTGATCTATAAAATTTTAACTATAACAAAACTGGTCTATGAAGTCCAGTAAGCCAGCTTCTCATCAGCAATGGCTAGAACCACACCTGAACATATCAACTAGTTCTCAGAGGCATCCTAGAATATGGAAGTTTAGAAAGATATGTCTAGGGCTGGGCCTGATGTATAATCACCTCTATATTGCAGTTTGATTCCCAAATTTCTGACTAAACCCAAACTAAAGTCATAGTGATAGATAAAAGGTTTATCCTATACCATAAAACTGAAACATGATCACTGGTGGAAAATAATACTATATTCAACATTTTGTTGTGTGCAAGAACAAAACAACATAGTTTTAGGGAGAATAGAACACTTCAAATAAAGTCAATTTATGAGTAAAAATGACAAATTTAACTCATTCATTTATTTTTGCCTCCAGTCAAATTCTCATTAAAAGAGCAAGAAAGGGATTGCTTTTCTAAAGACAGAAAGCCAGAGGGCAGAGAGGAAACAACAGGAACAAAATTTTGGAAGCTGGAAGATGGTTATATGGCAACTGACATAAAAGATCTGAGAAAGCTAATTTTTAACCTGGCCATGAAAAAAGACTAGAAGCAACTCTACTTACAAAGACCTTCCAAAAAACTGGGGCTTAACGGCATCAAGTACGGTTGGAAGTTGGAACTCACAGTAGAAGGCCTAAGTTGAAATTCTAAGAGGCAGTTAAATTCTTAGATCTCGGGGAAGCCGGGATGGCTCAGTGGGTTAAGCATTCACTTTGCAGCGCCGGGGACCAGGGATTGAATCCTGGTCCCGGCCCGTGTGGAACCATATGCTGAACTGGGAGCTCCCCCAGTTCACTTCTCTCTCTGTCTCTGTATCTCTCTCTCTCTCTCTCTCTCTCTCTCTCTCTCTGTCAAAAAAAAAAAATCTTAGATCTCATTCTCAGTTTCACATTGTTATATACCTCTCTTCTCTCATCTGGAAATATAATGAAGATTTATTCTTTGAAGAGGGTGAAATAAAGAGTCCCAGGCCTTGGAACACCAGGCACAACTTGGGTGGGGGCACTATCCTGAAGACAGAGGTATTACGTGAATATGTGTAAATTGTATGTTGAATCCTATAAAACCCTCTTTCCCCATTGAGCTCACAGAACACTGTGTATCCGGACATTACCCTCTAGGAAGGTGATTGGAAGATATTCTCTGAGGAAAGCTAAGCACTCAAGAGGAAAGACCTAAAGGTACTGATGGAGAGATTCCTCAAGTAATTGACCTAGCCAGATCATCCTATGTTGCTCAGAGACTTCTGTAAGCTTAATAGTGTTCTTCTCTTAAATGTGAACTCATAACTAATGACCACCAGATATTGGAGAAAAGTCTCTGATGTGAAAGATAAAAACCAAAACAAATAAACTGGAAAAGAAACACGGAGAAAACAGAGCTATACATGGAGGTGAAAATGTCCAAGTTATCTTCAGGGTGATAAAAGATCTTAGATGCATATAAAGAACAGAATGGTATAAAGAAAGTTTTTAGAAATTAAAAATGGGATAATATAAATAAAAATCTAAATAATAAAACTGGAATATGAAATTTAGAAACTCTTCTAGACAGTAGAGCAAAAAGACAGAAATGAAAACTTGGAAAGAAAAAGTAGGAAACTTAGAGGACCAGTCCAAGATATCCAACGTACATCTAATAGGAGGTCCAGGAAGAGAACATAAAATAGAAGGAAGAAAATCTTCAAAGAAATGATTCAAGAAAATTTTTTAGAAGTGAAGGATATGAATTTCTAAATTAAAAAGTTTTAGCATTCCAAATACAAACAAATTCACCACAAAGCATATTATTGTGACATTTATTAAAATTAGGGATAAAGAGAGAATACTACAAGTTATTAGAAAGAAAAAAAACGGATCATATGCAAAGGATAAAAAAAAATAGATTTAAACTTCTCAACAGCAATACTGAAATCTAGAAGACAATGGAGAAATGGCTTCAAGAAATTATTTCCAAGTGATAATTCTAGACCCAGCTAAAGTATCAATCAAATGGGAAGATCAAATAGAAACATTTTTACTCATGCAAGGTCCCAAAGATTTACCTCTCATGCATTTTCTCCACTGAGATTTACTATAGAATGTACTTCATTAAAACATAGGGATAAACTACAGATAAGCAAGGTATAGGATACAGGAAACAAAAGATCCAACACAACAGAAAGGCCTACAGACTCCTCAGAATGATGATGAAAAAATATCCCAAGATAACCTATCTACCAAGAATAGATGACATTATGGACACACTCAAGGGTCTGGTGGTTACCTGGAGAGGGGGGAGGAGGGGGGAGGAAGAGTTGTAGGGGGAGGTGGGAGTGGGCACCGGATATATGGTGATGGAAGGGGAGCTGATTCTGGGTGGTGGGCACATAATACGATGCATGGGTGATGTGATGTGGACTTGTACATCTGGAAACTATCTAATTGTTACCAACCAATGTCACCCCATTAAATTTAACAATAAAAATTATAAAAAAAAAAAAGAAAGAATAGATGACAATTGGTTCGAATTGGAACAAGTCAGATAGCTCAAGGAAGGCTTCTTTGGAAGATTATAATAAATTGTTGAAACACCTGATACATGTGAATGTGTTAAGAGATTTAGACAATTAAGGGAGACTTTGGAGTTGCATTAGTGAAAATATGTAGAAAACAATGTGGTGATGGAAAGAGCTGATTCTGGATGGTGAGCACATAATGCAAAGCATAAACAACGTAATGTAGAATTGTACACCTAGAAACAATGTAATTGTTATCAACCAATATCACCCCAATAAATTTAACAATAAAACAATATTTTCTGGGGAAGCTGGGATGGTTCAGCAGGTTAAGCACTTGCTTTGAGGCCCGGAGACCGAGGATCGAATCCTGGACCCGGCCCAGGTGGACCCATATGCTGATTTGGGGTGTGCCCCCAGTTCAGTTCTTTCTGAGACCTATGCGGGAGACTCCCGGCCCAGTTCCTACCCTGCGCAGCCCCGTGCCCACCTGTGGAGTGAAACTATATGGAAAACTAATGCTGTCAACTGTGGAGACTGCTCTGGGCCCTCCCCCTTCTCTCTGTCTCTCTCTCTCTCTCTTTCTCTCTCTCTCTGTCAAAAAATAATAAAAATAAATCTTTAAAAATATATATTTTTTTCTGGATCCATGAGCTTGTAAAAAAAAAAAATATGAAGAACACAAAGCAAACAAAAGAAACTATACAATGATTAATCCTAAATAAACTAGAGTCATACAGAAAAGAAAACGTAATCATAATTTCCTATATGGCTGTACTGTGAATATGTATGTATATATGTATGTAAAATATGGATCTATTAAAAATTATACAATATAACTCTTTTGGGAGTATGTGGGATGGGAAGGATGTGAGGGGGCATGGTAATAAAGAGCTAAATCTTTTTCTTCCATAATGAAGTTCCATTTATAATGTCTGCAATTGGAAAATTAGACGATGTTGGGATAGATAACTCAGTGGTTGAGTGCTTGACTTGTACTCTCAAGGTCCGGTGTTCAATTCCTGGCCCCAATCCATGCAAACCCATATGCTGAACTGCAGAGCAACTGGTAACCTTCAGTATAGCTCAGCAGCAAAGGTTCTCATCTCCCATACAGGAGGCCCCAGGTTTGGTTCCTGCCCTGTGCGGCCCCACATCCATCTGTGTGGAATAAAACCATGTCCCAACTAATGAAGTACAACTATGGAAACTGTTCACAGCCCTCCCCCCACCCCTTCTCTCTCTCTCTCTCTTTGTCCTTCTCTTAAACAATGAAAAATAAACAAATATTTAAAACTGAAAAATCATTAAATAACAGAAGTATATAATTTATGTAAATAGAGGCAAATAACAAAATTATTAGGTAAGAGGGAAAGTAATGGGGGGGGTAACTATATTTTTCCTAATAAGCCTTATGGACCTATTTGGCTCTTTCTACTACATGCACATATAAGATTGACAAAAACAAAGTTTGTACTGATGTTATGGAGGATTAAAAAATATATAAACAAGATCTGATTCCTCAAATTGCTTATTGTCAAGTTGGGGGAAGAGAGATACTCAGCTATATGTTATGAAACTGAATGTGACATGTGTTCTAAGAGGTTGAAAGTTTTGGGAACTCTGAGGAGAGAGAAGGTACAGGCTTTAGAGAGAAACAATTTTTTCATAAAAGGTTTTGTGTTAGGTCTGGAAGGAAATGAGGGAATTTTAGCTGATAGAGACTAATATACCTGGTGTTGAGCACCCTAAGTAAAGGGACTTTGTGAGTAAGGCAGACAGGGCAGAAAAGCTGTGCACTTGTCCAGGGATGAAAATATGACCTGATTTGATAGAGTACAGTATGCAGTGCAAGCAGGATGTACTGAGAAATAAGGCTGGAGGCTGGGGAGGGAAGTTGAGGACGGACCTTTGGATGACCTTATATATCTCATGAAACTTTTGGAAGGCAATGGGAAATTAAGTTTTTTGAGCAGGGAATTGATGTGATCTGAGCTATAATTTAGGAAGATTATCTGGCAACAATACATTGGCTGCATTGGAAGCAGACTAAAAGAAACAAGGAAATAAGAAGGAATCCAATTCAATAACCCAGGGCAGAGGTATAGGGGTCTGATATTAAACAGGATCAGTGAAAATTTAAAGGCAATAATGCTTTTTTTGTTTTTTTTAAATTGTTAATTTGCTTTTGCTTTTCTTCTGATAGAAATTCTTTATGGGAACTGTGGCTTTAATTGGCTGATGTAGACAGATTTGGAGCCAAGGAAATCATGTTGATTTACAGCATATATGTATTAAAAAAGCCAACTAGTTAATAAGGCTTAGAACATTATGATTTGGTACAAATACTTGACATGTTCATGTTCTGTAACATTATATTTTATTTCAGCTGGGTTTTTTTTTAAATGTATAGTTGTTATGCTGTTGACTAAGGACTTCAAAAGTCACCTAATTGTTCTTTATTTTTCATCATCTCATCATTCTTGTGAGTTGAAATTATTTTAAAGCAAATTAAGAAATAATGAACTGGCAAATCTGTTATGTGTAACCACTACAGTGGTTACATAGTTCGTCAACATTGACTTCATTCCCTTTTATATTCCCAATCTACCTATCATTCACACCATTGTCATATAAATGTTTGTGTTTAATACTCAATCACCCATTCAAATTTGCATTGTGGTTCCCTAATGCCTGGTCCCCAAAACTACAGATTTTCTGCTGGACATTCAAGGCCTCCAACACCAGGTCCCATTCACCTCTGCAGCTTTACTTTCAATGACCTCTAACACTACACCTCCACTCCAGTCTAGCTAACCTATTTATTGTCCCCTACTCTGAACATGCACATTGGTACTTCAGTATTTTGCTTTTAGGCTTTTCCTCCCTGGAATTCCATCCCTTGACCTTTTTCCCTTATTCAAATTCCTACCTGTCTTGTAAGGATGACTCAGATTCTACCTTATCCGTTATCTCCTCTCCCACATGCTTCAGAGATAGTTGATCTCTGCATTTGCTAAAGTTATATCGCATTTAGAGTCTGTACCATATAATTTGGTATTTAATTATCTGTTTTGTTTTTATGTGTACTGGTGGTGTCTCCTTTCCAAGCAGACTATCATTTCCTTGAAAATAGGTTAACTCCATCATGTACATCTGATTCTCTCTACCTTTACTGTCACTATTGGTTAGAATTATTTTGGTGACAGAACCTCAATTCAAATTAGCTTAAACAAAACAAAACAAAAAAAAATGAATTGCTTTACCTACTGTAGAGTGGGATTTAGAAGCACATTTGAAACTAGATGCTTAAGGTCATCACAGATATAACCAATCTCTCTCTGTCTCTTGGCTCTGCTTTTCTTTCAGATAATGAGTTCAAGCAAAGTATGAGCATTAGCAAATGCAGCCAGTAGCAACTTGGACACTAGCATCTGAATTACTTAGTAAACACAGCAGAAAGAACACATATTTTTCTCCATTGTTCTGGAAAAAACCCAAGGCTGACTTTCATTGGCCTGGAGAGAGTCACATACTCACCCCTGAACCAATTACAGAAATTCTTATTAATTAGGCCTGGATCCATGATCAAGCCTTAAACTGGGGTGATGGAAATCAGTGTCATGGTCTCAAGTAAATACAAACCACACAGACCAAGAAGGGTGGAGGGGATGCCAGGTTGGCTCAGCAGGTTGATGCTTGCCTTGCAACCATGAGGTCTGAGGATCGAATCCAAGCCCCGGCTCATGCAAACCCAAATGCTGGACTGTAGCACAACTGGTAACTGCTGGAATGGTGGTGAAGGTTCTCACCTCCCATACAGGAAGCCCCCAGTTCAGTCCCCACCTTGCGTCTACCTGTGTAGAATGAAACTATGTCACAACTAGTGATTTGCAGCTGTGGGGGCTGCTCTGGACCCTACCACCCTTCTCTCTCTCTCTCTCTTTCTCTCTCCCTTTCTCTCTCTCTCTCACCTCTCAAACAATAAAATTAATCTTTTTTTTAAATGGCATGGAGATGATTTTCAAGGAAAATGCAAATTGTGTTACCTGAAGAAGGAAGGGTAAATGAATCCGGGCAGGAAAAATAGCCAATGTCCACCATACAAGTCTCATTTCCCATATTATTTAGAACATTATAAAATCTCTTTCAAAAACCCAAGTAATATAAACTTTCTTAAGTTGTTATATTTATTCTTGATACACTGTCATAAAGATGTGGATGAGCAAAATGTGGCATCAAGAAAAATGGAGAGGAAAACCTGGGATGGCTCAGTGGGTTAATCGCTCGCTTTGAAGCCCCGGGGACCGAGCATTGAATCCTGGCCCCAGTCCTGGCCTTGGCCCCGGCCCATGTGGACCCACATGCTGATCTGGGGTGTGCCCCAGTTCAGTTCTTGCCGGGACCTATGTGGGAGGCTCCTGGCCCAGCTCCTGCCCTGCACAGCCCTGTGCCCACCTATGGAGTGAAACTATATGGAAAACTAATGTCAACTATGGAGACTGCTCTGGGCCCTCCCCCTTCTCTCTGTCTCTCTCTGTCTCTGTTTCTCTCTGTCAAAAATCAATAAAATAAAATTTTTTTAAAGAAAAATGGAGAGCTGTTTTGTTCTAAGCAAACATTGAAAGTTATGGCAAGTGTAACTAGTACTAAAAAAATCATGAAATAATTCCTCCTTAATCTTTCACTCAGGCAGATTTGAAAGGACCAATTAATGTAGTATAATTAAAAAGCATCTCAACTAAATTGAGTATTTTGTTTTTATTTTCTGTGGTGATAGACACTGATGAACTTCAAAAATAAAGACATTCACATTAAGGACACTGAAATAGAAAACAAATTTAGTAATAAGTCATAATGACCTCATTATAAAAAGTAAATATTATAGCTTTAACATTTACTGACAATCATAGAAGGAAACAATATTTTACTCCTCTTCTCTTCAGATGTCAGAATCCCTGTCCTGCTCCTGCATTAGGAAATTATACACAACTGGACAGTAGCTTTCATAGCTGTCACCAATGGAAAAGTGAGGACATGGATGGTGGAGGAAAACCTGGCCCTCTGAATGGTAAAGGGATGTAGTTGTACAAATAAGTCATTAACAGGTCAGATGCCAATTTGTTGAGGACTGCCTTATTAACTAGAGGAAACCTAGAATCAAAAATTTACTTTGGGGGGAATCCATGATGACTCAGCAGGTTAAGCTCTTGCTTTGTAGCCCCAGGGACCAAAAATCAAATCCCAGACCCAGCCCGTGCAGACTCATATGCTGAACTGAGGTGTGCTTCCCATTCAGGAAGCCCCCAGTTTGGTTCTTGCCCCATGGTTCAGCCCCTGGCTTGAAGGGGCGTGCCTCCCATATGGGAGGTCCCCAGCACAGTTCCCACCCTTCTCAGCCCCCACCTGTGTGGAATAAAACCATGTTGAAAATTGATGACATACAACTATGGAGACTGCTCTGGGCCCTCCCCATTCTCTGTCTTTGTCTCGCTCTGTCTGTGTCAAAAGCAATAAAATAAATCTTTAAAAAAATTTACTGTGGGTTAATACATCATTAACTGCAAGAGAAAATTTTAGGGAAAAAAGTACCAAGTTGTATTTCACTGGACAATAGAAGCCAGATGATTCGGGTTCGATTCCCAGCCCAGGCCCATGCAATTCCAAACACTAAACTGTGGTGCCACTGGTAACCGCTGGGATGGTTCGGTGGCAAAGGTTCTTGCCGCCCATGTGGGAGGCCCCTGGTTCAGTACCTGCCCTGTGTGGTCTCATCCACCTGTGTGGAATGAAACCATATCACAACTAATGATGTACATCTATGGAGACTGCTCTGGATCCTCTTCCCGTTCTCTCTCTCTCTCTCTCTCATACCTTCTTTCAAAAAATAAAGTAAATCTTAGAAGAAAAAAAAAAAGGAAGAGGAAGCCAGATGATATTACAGGTGGTAACCCAAAGGCGACACAAAACACTTGTGGCACATTGAAAGGCTAAACAACTAAAAGTGTTTATTAAAACGTATCAACAAATTTGGTCAATTTGGTATGTAATAGGGCTAGAAATGAAAGTTTTATCCCTCAGAAGTTCATTTTTATTTTATTTTATTTTATTTTATTTTATTTATTTTTATTTATTTATTTTTTTAACTGAACTGGGGGCCTCACCACATTCGGGAAGCACACCCCAGTTCAGCATGTGGGTCTGCCTAGGCAGGAGCCAGGATTCAATCCTTGGTCCTCAGGGGTTCAAAGTGAGCGCTTAACCCACTGAGCCATCCTGGCTTTCCCTCATTTTTAAATTCCTACATTAAATAGTTTTGTTCATGATTATATGATGGGAAAAAGCATCTGTGTTTATTTTTAATGAAATTAGAGAAGAGAGTGGGAAATAGAAAAAGGAAAAAAAATGGAACTTTGAAGCTCCAAATTCAATTTCCAACACTTAGTAGACATAAACCTTGGCAAAGTTTTGCATTCTCTCCAAGCCTTAGTTTCCCTATTAGTAAAATAGGGTATAACAATAACAGCATACAAGGGCTATCTAGAAAGTATTAGCCATGCAATATGAAAAATAGAGGCATTTACAGCTGCAATTTTTTAGGACAGCCCTTGTATACCTCATATAGATTAAGGATTAAGTGAGAAAATTCATGTGAGATATTTAGCACAATACCTGGAATACATGAAATGCTAATTAATTATCAGTTACTATTATTATAGTATAGTATTATTATTAATTCTTAAGGTGAGTTCTTTGAAAGAAAAGATGAACTATCAAAATATTAATAACTGTTTTGTGGAATCAGGATTAGAAACCACCTGAATGGGTTCAAAGAGTTCGAAATCTTGACAGTACATTTGCAAACATAAATCAAGATGACTCTTGCTGAATTCTTTAGCAGAAAAGGAGCAGGGTCCCTTGTGGATGTCAAGCGGGTGAGAGTCGGCCATAAATCCTTTTGTAAAATCAGGGATTGTGGTGTCTTGTTCACACCTTTATCACATGTGCCTGTCTGTATATCAGGACACACTAGTGGAATGAAAGGAAGAATGATAGTAGGACACACAAATGGGGACATGTGTCCACTCAGAAATCATAGTGATTCTCTAAACATCAGAATTTTTATAACCAATCTGTAGTTTGTAGAAAAGGGAGAGATTGTGATAATAATACCTATGTCCAAAAGGGGTTGTTATGACTGAATGAAATGTCCTCACAGCACAAGGAGCCCTAGAAATTGTCAGTTAATACTGTCACATCTTTATATCACTTCTGGAATACTTGAGGTCTATACAAAGTAAAAGAGAGTGGATAATGGGACTGGGGATGAGGTTCAAAGTATGATTCATTTTCAAGTTCAGATCAACTGAGTGTACACTAAATCTCCACAAAGCAAAGGTCCTTCAGGTAGTTTTAAGTACACAGGTTTGTTTCCCCTGTTTCTGTGTGTGTGTGTGTGTGTGTGTGTGTGTATGTTACTGTTGTGTATCTTCTCTACATGTTCTGAGCTCCTATTGGCTACCATTTGGAAAATTTACTTAAATGTTCATTGAAACTCTTTTGATATAAAACAGTAACAACAACAAACTTTAATCAATAAACCTAACATTTAAAGAAAACATATACATTGGGAAAACAATGTCTTTATATAAAGAAAAAAATAGCTTTTAACAAGTAGCTAAATGCTGTCCAAATAAGGCTTAAAAGTGGTTAAGTGTTTAAGACTGAGTTCAATATGTTCCGATAACATAGCTATTTATGTGAGAAAGAACTTATTCTCTTTCAAATGCAAGATGTATTCAATAATTACTAAACAATTAAATGTTTGCAAAAAAATATTGGGAAACAGAAGGATAAAAGATAACATGGAAAAAGGAGATAAATATGATAAAAGAATAAAATAGGTTACAAATAAATAAATATAAAATGGGAAGAAATAAGACTGATTAAAAGAGAAAATAAGCAAAAAATTTAATGAGTTTTTACTGAATCCAGATTTTGGAAGAGGAATGGTGAGATGGAGGGCTTTGAGAAAGGAGAGAGGTTTCTGTAGCTCTCCATATCAAAGAGAAACCAAGATTTTAAGCTCAGAGCCTGGAATTCTCTTGGGACTCCGTACAGACCAGCATCTGCCACCGCAATTACAAAAGGTGTCATCTGACTGACCTCACGCCATAATGTTAGGCTACTCGTGTGAACTAAACAAAATTTTACTTTCTTAGCATCCTTTAAATAGTGTTACTTTCCTTAATAGCACTACTGTGGTTGGCCAGGGAAGAAGGAAGCCTTAAATCCTCATTCAATAGCTTTAATAATGTTTCATCTATGATTTTTAAGCCTATCCATTTTCCTCTTCTTAAATCTTCTAACTTCTTACAGGCCTATAATTCTGCATGTTCTTTCCCCTATTCTTTCTTAGATAGGTTTGGAGTATTTTTAATTTTCTCTCATTAGAAATGGGAAATAGATTTTAGAATTTCTTTAAATCTTGCCTTTATAATACATAGTTTAAAATTCTGTATTTAAGTTGTCTTGTAATCAGGACAAAATTAATTTTCCTTTGGTGTGGCACCTAGTTTTCAAGTGCTTGTTGTTTTTTTGTTGTTATTGTTTTGCTTTGTTTTGTTTTTCCATAGAGAGTTATGACTGAATATTACAGCTAATATAGTGAGAAAGAAAAGATGTATTTGATGATCAAACCTAAATTTAATTTTAATTAAATTTCACTGGAGGTAAAATAAGGGATGAAAAATTAAATTATATGTGTCTATAATTCTGGTCACAGTTTAAATGGAAAATATTTCAATCTTCAGTGAAATTTTCATCTACTATCCAACATTTCTTAAATAAATAAGACAAACCTAGAGAATAACAAAAATTAGAAATAAAGTTCTGCAAGCAAAATAATGAATTAACTATTGCTACATTTGTATGTGTATGTGTATATATTTGGTAAGATAATAGCTATAGTTATAAACTGACTTGATCATTGATCAGAATAGCACCTCTTTGGTCCTTAACACATTGTTTACTTACTCCACTGGTGTCATCTTTTCTTTAGCATTTAGTTTATATTGGAGTTCGAGGTGCTTCTCCTACAGCATAAACCTTCAGAGTTCTTCCTGGTAGTCTGAGCAGAGGACTAATAATGCTCAAGGCTTGTTAGGCTCTTTGATACCTACAGAATTCTTTCTTACTTCACAATAAAAATGGAATGCTTTGCTAGATTTTGGCTTTTATATCAACTATGGTGGGCACAGAATATAGATAATGGGTAAGGACATTTTATTACTAGAAAGGGTACCTAATTTCTCAGGTTAATTTTGAAAAATGTTTTGTACTCCTTGTTTGGTTGTGTATTTTAAAAGACAACCTAGTAAGTGCTTCCTAAAACTGTCCACTTAACTCAGATAAGTCTTCAATGTTTCACTGTATTTTAGAAGAGCTAATTGAAAGTGACAGAAAATGCTAAAGATTCAAAATCTCCCAAATACTTGAAGCTTGTAACTTAATCATGTGATGACCTACTCAGGGATATTTAGAAGGAAAAGGCACAAAAGGAAGTATAATGTGGTTAAAAACAAATAAATATATTTTGGGTTCAGAAAAAACTGAGCTTGAGTCCCTTCCCTGTCACATACTGGCTCTATGAATTTAGTTACTTAATAACCCTGACCTCAGTTTCCTCAGCTCTAAAACAGGATAGTAATACCTACCTCATTAGGTTGATGTGAACCACTAAATATATTAAATGAGAAACACAGCAAGTGTCCAATTCAGCAACTGATACATAAAATATATTTAATAAATGGTAGCCAATATTCTTAAAAACATATTAAGATATGGAGGAAATATCTAAGGCAAGACTCGTATTTATAATGTAGGCTACCATTATCTGAACAGTTGTTCTCTATCTCCTTTATTTGACCTTAGAAAAAATATATATTTGAAATAAGGATAAAAGCTTTTTTAAAAGTAGTTTTACTCACATATTAGAAAACAAGTTAAATTTAATTTAGAAACAAAATGTTCTATGCTCATGCTGAGCAAAACACATCAGACAGAAAAAGTCAAGAACCATACAACCTCACTCATATGTGGGATATAACACTGAAAGCAACAAGACAAGCATACAAAGAAACAGAAACTCGTGGACACAGACAACAATTTAGTGGTTACTGGAGGGTAAGGGGGTTTGTGCAGGAAGAGGAAGTCAAATATATGGTGATGGAAGGAGAAATTACTCTGGGTGGTAAGCACACAATGCAACACAAAAGATGGTAAAATAAATAAATAAAATGGTGTTTAAATGTTATTTTCAGATAGTTGTATATATTTGATGTTTCTTCTTTGTGCTAAACTGAAAATCAATCAAAGAATTTGGCAAAAAACATAATAATAATAATAATAATAATAATAATAATAACTAAAATTAGAAGACCCTGAGAGACAAAGGAAAATTGAAGATGATAAGAACACTTCATCCCAATTCCTTAAAATATGATTTTTGGTTTCTCTGTTAGATCAGCAACAAAATTCAAATGTTGTTTAGTTTCAGTCTCCAGGTTCTACTAAATGAAGCTAAAAGTAAATTTCCAGAAAAATTTAATAGATTGGCCTACCCTGTATTATACCCAGTAAATTTTGTAAGAGAAAAAATTACCCCTTTTTAAAAAAAGGAAGAAGACGTTGCTCTAACTCAATTACTATAAATCACCTTAGAAGCAGAGGCTTATTGAATAGATGTTCTCCAACAACATGAATGGCAGAGGCTGAACTATTTGATTAAATAAGATGAAATTTTCAATTATTTGTGGATGCTACACTCATGACAAAAAGTATTATTGCCACAAGAGAAATACTTTCAAGATTCAGTGTTCCCTCACTAATATAAATAACCCCATTTTGACAGTTCTGATCATTTAGAATCCAACAAAGAACAGAACATTGCCAGTAACATCTGCTGTAATAAAAAGACAGCAATGTCGAGTTCTCCTTTCTTGAATCACTGACTTAGTTGGCTACATGATGTTCCTAGGATTAATCACCTGAAGTGTTTCATAGTTCTTTTCAGTATGTGAACTTTCTTAGGTTAGTTCAAATTTGCAAGGAATTTCTACCTGAGGTTGTTCCTTAGGGCTCTATGCAAAGTAGATTTAGAGCAGAGTTGGTCTTCTTTCCCCCAAAATATTTGAGGGTTCCTAGTGGCTTTGCCAACTTGGGCAGAGAGGGCAGTAAGAAGGCTGTTGTGGGTCATGACAGGCAGTAGCTTGAATCAGGGGGGTGGCAGAGGAGATAGAGAGATATATTTTGGAAGCAGGACCAATAGACTTTATTAATGATTTACAAATGGAAGATGAGAGAAAAGGAAAAATCAAGAATGACCACCAAATTTTAGGTTAGAAGAATGAGATAGGAGTTTCATCATTTACAAAGCTAGGAAACTGAGAGGTAGAAAAATAAAAGTTAATTGTGTGAGTCTTTCTGTGTATTAGAAATTTAAAAAATCCTTTTTAAAAATTAAAGCACCATTAAGCCTTTGCTTTTGAAAACATGTTCTATTTTTTTCTCTTTTGTACAGTCTCGTTTTGGTGTATTCTTCACACCTCTTAAATTATTTAGTACTTTGAAAGTTCTACAGTTAAGCATAATAAATATGAAATATTTACTACTCACTCATTGCAAAATAGTTTTTTTGTGTGTGAAAATTAGAAAAAAAGACAATTTCTTAGCCCTTTCCCAAGTTTCATGATTTTTCAAATAACTACAATTAATTACATCATTTTTTAAATTTCTTTTCTTTTTTTTTTTTTTAATATT
>PVKE010029465.1:0-20236 GCA_004027555.1 Craseonycteris thonglongyai | reverse complement strand
AAAAAAAAAACCAAAACATTGCATAGGAGACACTTACCACCTGGACCTGATGATGTGAACTTAGCAGACATGTCTGAAAAGAATCTTGGAATCAAGAGGTATGTAATACAAAATTTAACAAATGTTATGTTTGGGTAAGAAGATCAAACCTGCCACATATACCAAGACCATGCTGATCTTCCCATAGTGGAGAATTTAGGTAGGAGTAAAATTTGAGCTATAAGTAACTTTTGACCCTTGTTTTTACAACTTTATCATTAAAAAACTTACATGCTATTAACTTGTATTCTTCCCAATATCCTTTCTCCCCTTCTATCTCATTAATCAGCCACCTTCTAACCTCCAATTTTCAGCTATGCAGGTGACCACCCAGAATAAAGATACCTATCCAACTTCCTTTCGTGTGACTACATTTTGGCCCGTGGACTATGGCTGAAAGTGATATGAACAGATGGAAAAAGCAAATGCCCCTTTCTGTTTCCATCCTTCCTATTGCTGGTGAATGGACAAGGTGGTGAAATCTCAGATCACAAAGATGAGAGCAACTAATAGGAATGACAGAATGATGATGGAGAAAGGGCATGGATCCCTGATGATGTCATATGGGGCTATGAAGAGTTGCCAGATTAGTTTCAGTATTTATGTAAGAGAAAAAACCCTAACTTTTTGGATGTCTGCTGTAGTGGTCAAATTTATGATTTAATGGGTACAAATTCCACATTATCTAGTTACTGTTCTTTAATATTCACATAGATCCAATAGAGCCAATTGGTAACCTTTAGTCTGCTCTTCCTGTATCTCCCCAGGGAAGGCTGGGACAGTGGTGAAAATCATGTTTCCCAGCAGGTACCATTCAAAGACTTCCAGAGGCATTGTGCACAATGAATACGGAGTGAAACTAGTCAAGACAGATGATGTTCATTTTGTACACAGAAGTTCCTTGGAGATCAGGAAGAATATCCGTGATTACCACAGGGAGTGTCGAAAAGAAGAGGTAGTGTTTTCCATTCAAACATTATTAGACTCATATTTTAAGAAACTTCACTCAATCTTGCCTATGCAGAAAAATGTACCCACATAACATACATAAATATGGATTTGGTTTTACATGTACCTGCAAAATATATGTAAAAGCATCATTTGGTTTAGGGGAACTGTTTTGATATTTTTATCATATGAAATGAGTTTCTAGTACTGAAACATATTTTACACACTGAACATCTATCTATTAATATTTCTATGTGAATAGCAATCTAATAGTTATTAGAACCACTTGTCTCAGACTTAAAGTCAAGGAACCACGTCTGTTGAAATTCCCTGTGACGAGAGAACATTCTCATTCTGAGATGTCCTACATTAAATTACAGCAGGCCGAAGAATCAACAGAAGAGACAATTTTCAGACTAGAATTCAGGTCCCTTTAAGTAGGGTGACCAGGCGGGATAGTCCCGATTTTTAACAATTTGTCCCGCGTCGTTTTAAAAAAGTCCCGATTTTTGGAAAGAATGCACGACAAGCTAGGGAACGGCAGGAGACAGACCAAATTTTTAATCAAGAACCCCCTCCCCCCCGGTCAATGGTGTCCCGCTTTACCAATGTTAAAATCTGGTCACCTTACTTTAAGAGTAGAAAGAGACAATGCTGATATGTTATATTACTACATATAAGTTCAAATAAATATGCAAACAATGTTTGTGTGAACTTAAAAACAAGACTCAAGGACATAGAAAAGAGGACCCCTATTGCTGCACAATGAAACAGGTGTAGTCCAACCATGCAGGGACTAAAAGAAAGGGCATAGTTTTCATTTATAAATGTTCAGAATTTGGAGAAAAATATTTGAGAAAATCCAGAAGTGACTGAGTTGAATTGGTAAAAGAAAATTTATTCGTCACAACACAGAGACAATAGGAACAAGATTAATAAATAAAATTAACAATGTGTTTACTGAGCCTTATAATTAACCACTGGGGAGTGACTTAGATTTCTTAATAGTTACTCAAGAAGCAGAAGTTTAAAAGCTTTAGAGCAGGGGTGTCTAATCTTTTGGCTTCCCTAGGCCATATTGGAAGAAGAACTGTCTTGGGCCACACATAAAATACACTAACACTAACTATAGCCGATAAGCTAAAAAAAAAATTGTTTAAAAGTCATAAAAATGTTACAATATTTTAAGAAAGTTTACTAATTTGTGTTGGGCCGCATTCAACGCTGCCTAGGCTGCTTGCAGCCTGCGGGCCGCAGGTTAGACAAGCTTGCTTTAGAGTAGGCATGTCCAACCTGCGGCCCAGGACGGCCCTGAATGTGGCCCAACACCAGTTCTTAAAACAATATGATGGGAAAGCTGGGATGGCTCAGCGGGTTAAGCGCTCGCTTTGAAGCCCCAGGGACTGAGGATTGAATCCCGGCCCCGGCCCGTGCGGACCCACATGCTGAACTGGGATGTGCCCCCAGTTCAGTTCTTGCCGGGGCCTATGTGAGAGGCTCT
This sequence comes from Craseonycteris thonglongyai, assembly GCA_004027555.1. Classification (NCBI taxonomy): domain Eukaryota; kingdom Metazoa; phylum Chordata; class Mammalia; order Chiroptera; family Craseonycteridae; genus Craseonycteris; species Craseonycteris thonglongyai. Next base: position 17,748 of record PVKE010029465.1, on the reverse strand, counting down.
TGGCCCAGTTCCTGCCCTGCGCAGCCCTGTGCCCACCTGTGGAGTAAAACCATATGGAAAACTAATGTCAACTATGGAGACTGCTCTGGGCCCTCCCCCTTCTCTCTGTCTCTATCTATCTCTGTTTCTCTCTGTCAAAAACCAATAAAATAAATCTTTAAAAAAAACCCAAAAAAAATTATGAGATTTTTTTGCAACTTATTATTTGTGTGTGTGTGTGGCTTATCAGCTATTGTTAGTGTATCTTACGTGTGGTCAAGACAATTCTTCTTCCAATGTGGTCCAGGGAAGCCAAAAGGTTGGACACGACTACTTTAGTGTTCAGCAACCACAACACAAAATTAAGTTGTGGACTATGGTAGCGGAAAGAATAAGGAAGAGATAGTGAAATAAGTAACTGCAAAGAATAACTGCACTTCTGAAGTTTTGTTCTCCCTCAGCTCACTTCTGTTTTTCTCCTTAATTGTTGGTTTAGCCAGGAAGCATCCCAAATTAATCTAAACAGCAACTTTTAAAACCATATTATACAACTCAGAATCATACTTAAATACTTTTTTTAAAGAAGCAGTTCCATGTGAAAAACAATTTTGCAAATGTGGTATATATAACAAACAATTTTGGATCTGTAATCCAAGCACACTGGTATTTCTTTTCCCTAATTCTTAACTACCTCAATGTTAAAGGTACCAACTATTAAAAGATTAGTTTACAAAACCGCATATATCTTAGAAACAATAAATAAACTGAAATATTTCTACAGTAAGATTAAAAAGACAATCCACAAAGCTATATTTATAACATCTATGACTACATATACTTAAATTTGGACAACAAACATATTATGATAATTAGCTTTGAATCAGATTATAGGTGATTTTTAGTTTCTTATTGCTATTACTTTTTTATATTTTCTACAATGAACATACATTTACATGTAGGAAAAAAATATATATATTTAAAAGTAAATAAATGATAGCATTTTCCTCTTTCCCCATTTTAGAATATGGAATATTGGTGATATAACTTTTAAGGCAAAAGTCTAAAAGTTCAGGAGAAACGATAATATGCAACCCCTTTTCACTAAATAATTCTAAATTGAATTCATAAATTTGCATATTTTAATTTTTTAATGACTTGAAATTATGTACAATTACACTCATCCAAGAAGAAGGAAAGAAAGAAAAACACATGTGTAAAAATGCAAGTTAAACACTGTCCTAGTAGCTCTGATAAACTTAACCTAATGGAAACACAAGAATATTGCCATGATGTAGGTTTTATGTCTACTTTATAGATGAGGAAAAGGAGGCTTAGATACATAAGTCAAAAAGAGACACTCACTGAAGCTATTACCATGTTTACATCAGGATGTTAACCCATGTCGGAGTCCATGTGAACTTCCACTATACACTAATGTCAGCTTTTAGTTTTAAATCCACCAGGCTGTCTTTGGGGATCTACATATTACAAAGTAAGGTAAATTAAACATCAATATAATTTCCCCAGGATATTTAGTATTAACAGGGATTAATATCCATCATTACCAGCCCAGTTATTTTTAAAAAGAAAAATCACGTATGTAGTTTAGATGCCCTCATCCTTTCTACTCCCCACCTTCAACACCAATGGTTGTATTACATAGCAAAGCTCCTCTGTCTTTTAGACAGCATATCTTTTTCTTCTTCCTACACTCAAGCCACAGTAAGGAATACTATAATCAACTTGAATGTGTGTTCCTTAGAAATCTTTCTTTCTTTTTAATTAATTATGGACTTTTTGGGTTTTTCAAAATGAGACAGTGACAAGAAAACACTAAATATCAAATTATTCTCAAACCATGAGATTGCTCAATCTGTTGAACTAAGAGTTCTTGTCTTTTACTTGACTGGCAGCACACAGTTTATTACATGACCACAAAAATGGTTACAGTTCACACAACCGCAGCAGAAGCAGGAGATGGGTAGGCTCTAAGGCTCACACAAGGAAATAAACAAGTTCCCCAGCAGCAAGGATTTGGCCTCCACTACTTCCTGGTAACTAGCCTACAGTACAACATTCTACGGTAAGTCTAGTATTCCTGAGTTGGAGCTTGTGCTAAACATCCAAAACATTTTAATTCATTACATGGAGTGGGACAGAAAGCACTTAAGCAGCAGTATAAAAAAATCATACAAATGTAGTATCTGTATTCTCAGAAGATGAGGGAATTTCTCTCAGTGAAGTTACTATAGTAGCCCAAATCCTAAATTATACTAGCTTTCCCTCTCTAAAATAAATTTTTCCACTTTTCTTTTTGCAATGTATTAACTTTCACTCCTAGCAGTAAGTGACATTGTCCTTTCAAGATTCCAGGTGCCCCTGAGTGCACTGTTTACTCCTGAAATATATTTAATGAGGTCAAGCCCACTGTTACATGTTTGCACTGAGCAATGAAGGGAATTCAGCCAACCTAAGTCTTCTCTGGGCAAAGAAAAGTTGATTTCCAAATGATAATGACCAGACTGAAATGCAACAAATTTCTCATGCTTCCCCACAAACCAGTTGAAGCATGACTGGTTTTGTGTTGTTTGTTGTTTTACTATTTGTTGTAAGTCATCTATTACAAATATATTTTTTAAATGTATGCTTGCAATATCCTAAATAAAAACAGCTCTGAGTATTAATATTGGCCCATGGATTTAGTAAATAAAATAAGTAAATCAAATATATAGTTACAGGGCACTAGAAATAAATCAGGAACCTGACTTAACAAGTCACTGTGTAGTTTCTCATCATTTTTACCACTTACCTCTGTGAATCAATATTTACAATGATCTGATGAGAGGTGGTAAAAATGTAGAGAAGTAGACTGAAATTTCAACTTTCAGAATATTAACATTTCAAAGTAACAATGCTGTTCTAAATCTGTTGTTCATTTGTGATCATTTTAAAAATTATCAAAGATGTTCCACTTAGTAATTTAAATTTGAATTGATTTTTATCACTACATATATGACACAAGAACACCAAATCTCTACTCTTCCACTCCTAGACAATATCTCACAGAATGCTATAGCTTCTTAAAGCATTTTGTTTAAAAAATGAGGCATGTGAGAAGAGTTGTGGGGAGGGGCCGTGTACAGATTACAGAAAGAGCATAAAGTTAAAAAAAATTTTCATTATCTTTAATTTTAAAATAAAATATTAATATTTTTTCATTAGGACTCACTCATCACAAGAGTTATGGGTATGACAGAGGGCTGTGAAGCTTTGGTTATCTTTAATAAAAAAGAACTGGGTAATTTCAGAAAGTGCAACCTCTAAGTGTGTTAAAAAACTACAGGTAAGCTGCTAGCCTCATCATTCAAAGGCTGTGTGTGCAAATGGCAGGCTTGGTTTATCCAGCTAACTTGTGGTCAATAAAATACATGACTGACATTTTTAACCTTGAAGGAACTATTCCCACATTTAGCATCCACTGGGACTCACAGAAACTGACTAAACACTCAACAAATGTCTCATAATCGAAGAAAGGAATCCTCCGCTCCAAGGGAAAAATAAAATAGTTAAATAATCGGTTATTTTCACAAAAAGCTAAAAGAATAGTAGGAAAGGTATCATAATTAATTAGAAAACAAAAATACTGAACCAAAATCTAGTATATATTTTCTCTGAATTTACCTTAAATTTTTGATTTTCTATAGCATTAAAAATCTATTCTTGTCACTGACAACAATTTCTTTTTAGCTACTCTTTCTGCATTTTATCAGCCCTTCTAAGTCATAAATCACCACACAAGACATGTTTGGTTTTAAACACAAGTACCTGGCATTTAAGATAAGAAAGTACATGCAAATCAGAATACATGTTTCAAGTCATTCATGTTATCGCCAGGAAGTGATTTTTGCCAACATAGAACAAAGAATTCAACATTTACTTTTCTCTTAGTGTTACCAGTTAATTGAGCAAAGGTCAAGGATAATAGCTGCCTCTTATGAAACATGACTGCACCACCGTGCAGCTATTTATTAGATTCTCTGGCTGCGACTGTCTTCAATTTAGTCACAAGTATAGGATGTTCAAACAAGAGTGGCTGGCACTCTTCCTATGGCAGTAATTCATGGAAAGTAAAATGAAAGCATATTCATTAAAACCTTCCTCGGGTTTCAAAGAGGATGCTGGGGAAAACACGTAATCTGAATATATACATATTTTGACCCATATTTCAGGTGAGGCCAGAAGTTATTTCCTCAAGGTCAGGACCCGGGAAAAGGTATGGTAGCTTGGGCTCTATTAACTCTGCAGGTTTGATATCACTCTTCAAAATTTTCAAAGGTAACAACTGTGTTACATTTATTTTAAAATATGTGGCATGGAATTAGAGCCTAAATGTTAACTACGAAAAGAGTAGGAGTCATCTTAATTTCATACAGAAAATGTATTTCTATAAAATACCAAGGTATCTGGAAGTCAGCCTCTTTTAGCACATTTTTAGAATACAGAATTTTAGAAAACTATTTGGTAAAAGTATTTTTCTCTTTACCACTCACTAGGTTCTCCCTGAACTGTAAATAAATTTATTTTAATTGATCGCCACAATAAAAATACTTTCTTCCAACCTTCGTTTTACAAATACTAGACTTTGAATTTCATCTGAGGCCATCTTGCAGAGAGCATTAGTTAATGAAACTGCATGCCTATAGTTACCAATTCTACCAATTCTTCGCTTAAATGTTAAAATGAAATTATATATTTAAGTGATTAAAATTTCCAATCTTTGACAGTGATCTTTTAGCTTAACAAAGTGAAACACCCCAACATAGTAGAAAAATGTGCATGTGTAAAGTAATAAGATTTCCATCATTTCCAGTCCATTACATTAAAAAGCACTTTGTAGTCATTTATTCTGTACCATAATTGAGAGCTTATTTGCCAAAAATCTAATGGATTTTTTATTCATTTTAAATCACCCTGGCAAGAGTTAGCAGACTTTTGAACAGGGGGGTTTTAAAAGCTTTCTTTCAAAAGAAAAGATGTAAAACCCTGCAAAAAGATTGTAAAGGTAACAAATATGAAGATTTACATGGGACATAACTTGCTGTATTAGAGATTAAAAGATTAATTTTATTGGGCTAGTTAAATTTTAAGAAACATAATGATCAGATTGTCTGGTAAGAATCGCCAGAAGGAATACTGGGGGAAAGGGGTGGAATTAAGTCATTCTAAGTGAGCATAATTAAAACCTGTCACATAATAAGCCAAATACTATACAAAATGTTTCAGGCAAGTTTTGAAATGGCTACATAAAGTGGACCTTCGATTTCACAGATTCACAGGCTGATATTGACAAAGAACTCCAGCATAATACATTACATGGTAAATTTTTCTAGGCAACTATTTCTGATCACAAATATCTATTGTATAGCAGCATTAAACAATCAAGTAAATACAAATCCCCTAATTGATTTACCCCTACTAGACTGTTCCTGAGTCATTTTTGAAATGCTTATACAAATGACCGAATAAACTATAAATCTAAATAGAAACAGAGTCTCTATGTCATTCCCTTCTGTTCCAGCTTTCTAGATCTGAACATGTTGCCAACCCTGAGAAAGAAGATAAGATACCAAGAAGGTCTCCTAGTGGCTAACTGGGCACAAATTTAAAAGCAGAGCCTAGCAGTCATTTCTACACAGGGACCTCTAATGTAAACTGAGCTTCAGGGACAAGCCTGCACTAAACTGCCTGCCTACAGAACTGAACTGCCTGTTTGCACTGTGCTCCTTGTCATCTGGACACAGTCTTTATAAAGTAGTTCCTGGAATTGTACTTCAACCAATAGGATAGAGACTTTCCTTGTCCAACTGGAGCCATGCAGCTATATCTTTATTAGCATGAGAATGAACAAATCAAGGGGTGGGGACTTCTCTCTCTCTAAGTCAGCTTCCCTCAGGCTGAGAGAATGCACTGCACTTTCTCTTTCTTGTTAAATACATTGTTACTAAAAATTCCATAGATTCCAGGTGTACAATTCCATAATACATTGTCTATGTGTTGCATTATGTGTTCACCACCCAAAGTCAGTTCTTTTCCCACCACCATATATTTGAGTCCACCTCCTCCCCAACCACCACCCCACTGACCCTCAGGTAACCACTAAACTACTGACTGTGTCCGTGAGTTTTTGTTTCTTTGTTGCTTTCAGTTTTATATTCCACATATGAGTGAAAAACCGTATGGTTCTTGTTTTTTTCTGTCTGGCTTTTTCGCTTTGTATGATGATCTCAAGGTCTATCCATGTTGTCGTACGATGTCTGACAATTAAGTTCTCAAACTCATCCTAGAAAAAGTGCTACATACATCACTGCTGTATATCACTACAGTCACCTTTGAAGTACTCCCCTTGGGAAGCTATGCACTGATGTCAGTGCCTAGTCCACCCTTCAAAGCAGTTTTGGAACTCTTTCTGGAATGCCCAACAGAGCAATGGTTATGTTAACCTTGATGTCCTGAATATCATTAAAATGTCTTCCTTTCAATATTTCCTTTATCTTCTGGTAAAGAAAAAAGTCATTGGGGGCCAGGTGAGTAGGGAGGGTGAGTAGGGAGGGTGTTCTAATACAGTTATTTACTGGCTAAAAACTCCCTCACAGACAGTGCCATGTGAGCAGGTGCATTGTCATGATGCAAGAACCATGAGTTGGCGAAAAGTTCAGGTCGTTTTCCTCTAACTTTTTCATGCAGACTTTTCACCACTTCCGAACAGTCAATTGGTTGACTGTCTATTCAGTTGGTACAAATTCATAATGAACAATCTCTATGATATCAAAAGAAGTTAACAACATTGTTTTAACTCAATTTAGACTGATGGAACATTTTTGGTTGTGGAGAATTGGCTGACTTCCATTATGCACTTTGACACTTTCTTTCAGGGTCATATTGGTACAACCAATGTTTTACCACCAGCGATAAGGTGGCCCTAAAGATCATCTTGCCTCCCCAAAAGTTGTTGGCAAACTTCAACTCCCCTTTGCTTTTGTTGATTGGGGAGCTCCTCCAGGACCATTTCTGCACACACCTTTCTCATGCCAAGATTTTCAGTTAAGATTTTCCTGTTTCTCTATCGATGTTTACTTGGTCTGCTATGCTTCTCAGTCAGCCAATGATTTTGACACACAATTCGATGAATTTCTGCAATGTTTTCATCAGTCCTGCTCATTACCAGCAACCCTGACCTTTCTTCATCAGTGACGCTTTCTCTCCCCTTAGAAATATGTTTTATCCGTTTGTACACTACTGTTTTCTTCATGGAATTATTTCCATAAACTTGGACTAACATGTTCCTCATTTCACTTCCCATCATCAAATTTAACAAGAAATTAAATGTTTGTTTGTTGCTCTAATTCAACCTCTGACATTCTTATGATGGCACAAAAAACACCAGCAACAATAATGAACACCACTCAGCAGGACACCGACATATGTCAACAAGAACACAGCTGTAAGACACTTATACCAAGGTTATGAAACCTAGCTGAGTTGTTCGTACAGTGCTCCCAACATAAGTCTGTGATGGCAAGTTCATGAACTTAATTGTCAGGCTTCATAAATGGCCTTATTTCATCTTTTCTTATGGCCGAGTAGTATTTCATTGTGTAAATGTATCACAACTTCTTTATTCAGCCATCTATCAAAAGCCACTTTGGCTGTTTCCATGACTTGGCCACTATGAACAGTGCTGCGATGAACACTGGGGTACATATATCTTTGCAGACTAAGATTCTCAAGTTTTGGGGGTAGATGTCCAGCAGGGGGATTGCCAGGTTGAATAGTAACTCTATTTTAAAACAATTTTTTTTTAAGATTTATTTTTATTGTTTTTGACAGAGAGAGACAGAGACAGAGAGAAGGGGGAGGGCCCAGAACAGTCTCCATAGCTGCACACCCTTGGTTTTTCCAGTTTCATTCCACAGGTGGGCGTGGGGCTGCACAGGGCGGGAACTGGGCGGGGGGCTCACCCCGGTGAGAACTGAACTGGGGGCACTCCCCAGTTCAGCATATGGGTCTGCACAAGCCGGGGCCGGGTTTCGATCCCCGGTCTCTGGGGCTGCAAAGTGAGCACTTAACCCACTGAGCCATCCCAGCTTCCCCTATTCTTAATTTTTTGAGGAAGCTCCATACTGTCTTCCATAGCAGTTACAACAGTTTGTATTCCCACCAGCAGTGAATGAGGGTTCCTCTTTCTCCACAGCTTCTCCAACATTTGTTATTCCTTGTGTTGTTGACGACAGCCATTCTAACAGGTGTGAGGTGGTATCTCATTGTGGTTTTGATTTGCATTTCCCTAATAGCTAGTGAAGTTGAGCATTTTTTCATATATTTGTTGGCCATTTCTATGTCTTCATGGGAGAAGTGTCTGTCCAGGTGCTCTGCCCATTTTTTTGCACTTTCCTTCCAACTGCACATTCTCTTTCCATTGAGGACCATGTTTCCTCCAGCTGGGGCTGAAACTGAAACACTAAAACATCTCACTTCTCGCTGGAGCAGAACAGGCAGAGTAGAACAGAGCAGAGTAGAGTAGGGCAGGGCAGGGCAGGGTAGGGCAGGGCAGGGCAGGGCAGGGTGGAGAGGAGCAGAGCTGTCTAGCAAGAGTGGGGAACCTTGCCCCAGGGACCCCCTTACCCCAGGGCCACCTCACAACCATGCTGTTTCATAACTGACCTACAATACCACTGAGCTGTTCCACAGCCATGCTGTATCATGATTCAACTGTTGGCACTGAATAAAGTTTCCTTCTTCACTGCACTCCAAACTGGCGATTCCTGTTGGCACTGAACTTGTGCCAACAATCATTGATTTACAATCTTTATCCCAATATCTTTGATATATTCAGGCAAAATGAAACTTGCATGACTCAGGTATACCGATCATTTTGTTTTGTGCTAGGTTTATAAGGGAACTATTTTTCCAATAATAGTCGGTAATATACTATATATGGATAAAATTATTTAAATTGCAAAAGTAAATGCTGACAAGCAATAAACCTTTAGAGCACTTCAAACATCATGGCCCAGGGACTCTGTTTTTTTACAAAAGTACAATTGTATAATATCTTATTGTTCATTTTTTCTTTTTAGCCTTTCTAAAGAATCATCAAAAAAAATTCTCACAGAAGCATAAAGATAGTACACTGATACTGCAATATCACTTCTTAACAAGTGTTCATTCTTAAAATTCTGTAAAACTGTTCCAAAGTGTCTTGTACTATTTTAAGAACCTGAGAGTACTAGTCCACTTCAATAGCTAAACTCAATGAGTTAAGAAAACAAGGGTTCCAGCTGGAGAAGGATTAGGCATTCACAATGTTGTAAAAGCTACTTGCAAACCCTCCTCACATTAAAGAGAATATCACAGTTTATTTTTATTTATTTTTTGGTGTTTTTATTAAAAGGAAAATCCAATGTGAAAGAATAATTACAGATAGTTTAATAAACAGAAACACTGACTATACATACCTTCTCTGACTGACAAAAGTTTTAGCAGTTTCCCAGTTAATGTCTATTTAAGACATACTTACTCTTTAATTAATATCAACTCTTTTTATAAGGTGTATACATTACCAGTGAATATATAGTTTCATAGTAAGTACCTCAATATATAACCACTAAGCCATATGATAAAATATTTTGTAATAACTACAAATGTTAAAAACATGTTTAAGCCAAATAATCATTAACCATGTAAATTTACTACTGAAGAGAGTAGACTATCTCTTGAGGCCTAAATGTATTTTTAAGCCCAGGGACACAATAAAAGATTAAAGATGAAAAAAATGATTAGGTCATCTATTCTCTTCTATTTTCATATAGAACTGCTCCCAATAGTGTGTGATTTAATTTTAATTCATCCAGTTTAAAATATCCTTGGTAATAACAAATTCCAATTGCTTTGCTTGGAAGCCTATTAGCAGACTAGTTGGTATTGATATAATACTGCAGCTAATTGTACCTTCTAGGTTTGGGAAACCAGAGTGCTCTGCAGCAAGTCTATAAACCTAATTAGATAATGCAAAGTTAATTTTTTCCTCAAGTTTTAGTATACTAGTTCTTACATTCAGTGAACTCAATCAGATCTCCCTGTTGGCACGTTTAAATGCGTCTCAGGAGCAACACTTAAAAATGCAATGAAGGCTGGGAAGCTCAGAAGAGAATTTATAATAGAGCAGAAATGAGTACATTTCTCATTTTGAAATATTCAGGATTCTTAGCAATTGAAAGTTAGTTCTTCTCTCTCCAAAAAGACCTAAGCAAGCCCCGGGTAATTGCGACTCCGGGTTGCCTCAGTGTTGCTTTCAAGATCACAAGGCTGAACTACAATGAAAGGGTAGACTTCATTTGTAAAAATTAACATTATGGAAACACTGAACACAGAGTTTTGCTCTCCTGTTTTTTTCCTTTAACTGCACATCAGCCAAATGAATGTATTAAAAACTAAGAAATGCTTAATATTCTCAGGATAAAATTTCTTTATCAACTTCAAATATTAAAATGTTGTCTGTCATGGCTTTACAAATTACTGAATTTCAGACTAAAATAGTCCAAAGAGACCTACTGTGTGTTAGAATCATATTTTAATATGTCTGTATTATATATAGAATATGTTATATATCACAACTACATGATTATGGTTCAACTTAAAATATGTGCACTTATGTGTCTACACACACACACACACACACACACACACACACACACACACAGAGTGGTGGGGAGAGGCCTCAAATGGGTTGAGTTCCTTTTTGATAGTTACAGGTTCTTTTATAGGAAAACCCTTTCTTTACCACTTGGGCTTCTTTACATCTGAGTCAGTTGCCCTGGGCTATTTTATTTACTGAGAGGCTAGTAAAGATGCTACTGTTGGTTGTCCCTCTCTAGGCCCACGTACCATTGGTTAGTTTAGCAGGCAGGTAGAGTTGCTTCTGCAGCCACTTGCTGCATCCCTGTAATTCTAATTCTAATCAGATCTAATCAGATCTTGCTCAAATACTGTAGCTTTTGAAATTATTGATGGCCCTGCCCTTAAAGAAATGACATTTGCCTCTTTTTTATAGGGCAATATTCTCCAAAGCATTTTACTTCTGCCTCTGCCTTCTTTCACTGCTTCCTTTCCCAGCACCTAAAAATAAGGCATTTTCCGTATTTCTTTTTCCCTACCCACATTTTTCTCCTCCATCCACACACACTTCCTTAATCTACCAATCCGCTCCTGGCGCTTCAGACGTGCTTCTGCCAGGGAACTGCACTCTACATCCAGTACTGATTTCTTCCTGAGCTCCAGCTACCGGGTAAACACCTTCACTGGACTGCCCGTGCTCTGTAAAATACCATTGCCCAAAACGATTATTTTTACAGCTCCCAAATCTACATGTTCTCTACACTACTGCTGCTCAAAGTGTGACCCCTAGGTCATCAACATCAGTGTCACCTGGGAACTCGCTCAACATGCCAATTCTCTGCCCCTCCCCAGACCTACTGAATCAGAAATTCTGGGCCTGAGGACAAGTAATGTGTGTTTTAACACATCCTCTAGATCAGGGGTGTCAAACTCAATTAAAACACGGGCCATTTGGTGCAGCAGGCAAGATTCACGCGGGCCACATCACACTTACAAATGTCGCCGGAACGGAGTCAGTGTGTTTATACACACCCACGGGCCCCCAGGAAAGGCACTGGGCCACATGTATCCTCATCTTCAGTAGTTAAAGGGCTAACGAGGGAATTGTGTGTACAGTATTGCCTTGATCTCCCCTAAGCGCTATTTTCTTCATAACAATTTTTTCTATTTTCATTTTATTTCAGAGCATCGTGGGCCACGAAAAATTACCTCGGGGGCCGCATGCAGCCTGTGGGCCGCCAGTTTGACACCCCTGCTCTAGATCAAGATTGTCTAACCCATGGCCCAGGACGGCTTTGAATGTGGCCCAACACAAATTTGTAAACTTTCTTAAAACATTATGAGATTTTTTTTCGGACCTCTTTTTTTTTTTTTTTTTTAGCTCATCAGCTATAGTTAGCGTTAGTGTATTTTATGTGTGGCCCAAGGCAATTCTTCTAATGGGGCCCAGGGAAGCCAAAAGGTGAAGCACCCCAACTCTGGATGATTCTGATGCCTGCTGAAGTTTAAGAATCACTGCTTCAGAAAGTTCTAGTGCTGCATCAGCACCTCTCCTTTCCTATCTATCCAGTATGATTCCACCTCCCACTGAACAATTCTACTTTCATACTCTTCATATTCATTTTCTTGTTCTTGCTCCTAGTTTAGGTCTCATCACATCCTACAGAAACATTTCTCTCCTCTGAAATCTAGCCTTCGATTCAGTGTTCAGTCTTTCAGGGTTCAGATCCTATCTATCTATCTAGGGTCCTCTCCTCCATTCCTCTAGCCCCGATCCAATCTTCCAGCCACACAATCCCCAGGATTCGCTGCAGTCTTTCACACTTTAGCACACACTGTTCCTCCATCCTCATGGACTCGCCCCTCCCACATGCCCTTTCTAACACGAGCTCTCTGACAGCACCCAGCCCTAGATGCCACTTTCTTTGTGATCCCACAAGACCCAAGCGTGTTAGTTAATACAGTTTTTGTCTCACCCATGGCAATTGTTATTGTGCATCTGGCCACAAACCTAAAGTCAAAAAAAAAAAATAGTTTATTACTCATTTAGTTTATCTAGGACTATTTCACACAATAGGTAAAATGACCACATAATTTATTGTCAAACCCTAAGAGCTGCCTATATTTTCGAGGTTATCAAGTACTACACTCCCTCCAAACTCACCACGCTCCAGTCACATTGGCCGTCACTCAATTTCTCAAACATTCCAGCCTCATTCCAACCTCAGGGGCTTTGCACTTCCTGTTCCCTCTGCTTGGAACACTATTCCTCAGAATAGTACAGGCTTATATTCCTAAAGCCTCAGTCAGCTCAGTCATCCGCTTCCCTTCCTTTCCCTTCCCTTCCCTTTGTGGTCCCCTCTGCCCTTTCTCTTTCATATTATCCTGTATTGTCTTCACAGTGTTTATTGCTATTTTAAATGACACCTCTACCATCTCTATGTCCCTCCTTCCAATGTAGTCCACAGGGTCTCATCTGAGTTGCTAAAATCCATAAGGTAGAGAAAGAGAGCAAAGTTTTCGTGTCAGAACACCTGAGACTGAATCCTGGCTCTACCACTTCTTAAGCAAATGACTTTGGGCAAAGAGTTCACCTTTCTGGTAACTCAGTGACCTCATTTATAAAGTGGGGATTACATCACACTTGCAATAGAGGGTTATTGTTCATTTAAACAACATGATATGCATAGACTGGACTGCTCAACTGCCAAAAGGATTCACTGTATGTTATCTATTATCTTTGCTATTATTTACTAGTCTATGTTACCTCCAATGTCCATAGCAATAAATAGTACTTATAAACCATTCACTATTTGAACTATTATTTGTTCAGTATATTAGTAAATCAAAAGCTAATGCATAAATGAATGTCACCAATCCCTCAGCTTCTCTTCAAAACTTCCCCCAAAGCATTTCTACCTGCTGAATAAAACTCCAACCCAGTTTCCTAGTGTACCACTTAATTCCTGGCAAAATGGGGTCCAAACTTATTTTCCAATCTTAAATTCTACCACTTTTCACCAGTGAGCTAGACTTCTTTCTGGTCTCACCATATTCTTTTAGTCTAGAATGTTTTTCTTTTCATCTCTACCTGTCCTGATCCCAGTGACACTCCAGGTCTAGCCACATGCCATGCTCTCCACTCTTGCCTCTGACACCCACCTCCTACAGCCATGTAAGGATCTCCTTCTAATAACTGTTACATATTCATCTCGGTTATCCCACTTAGGAGAGGTGCTCGGAGTCTGGGTTCTTGCCATCTCCAGCACCCAGCCCAGTGCCTTATAGGGAGAAAGCCCCAATACATTATTTTGAGCAAATGGCTGGTTGGAGGTTGGGAGGTACTATAAAAAGGCTTGACTTTATAAATCAAAAGGAAATTACTATTATTATAGACACACCACCTACTGTGTCTCTATTAGGTCAAGACCTCAGTAACATCTTCATGATGTTAAAATGTTACACCTCCTCCACTGTGCAGTATGGAACCTCCAATGCCTAGAGCATGGATGGCACATAGTAAACAATAAATATCTGAAACATACAATGATCACAACCATTTCCCTATATTCAATAGCTGTTCAAATCTTGCAGACCAACTCTTTTCATAACTGAAGTTACAACTTACAAATATTTTGTTTATATATGGCCCAACATCAGAATTCTAATTTTCATTCACCATGCATTCTTTTCTCTCATCTCTGTCTCCAATTTACTATTGATTGATCTAATGCAGCTTATACGGAACCCAAATTGCCACCTACACCTTATCTACCATTCCATGCAGCTAGCCTATTCACAGAATAGTTATCCAAATTTGAGGGTTCAACAGTTTTCCTTCTTTCTTTATGAGTAATTGTGCTCTTCCTGAATGGCTTTCCTAAATCACAACCTGGTTTAACTATCAATGAAACATATCCTTGTATCAGTTCTCATGCTGTTTCCTTATGTTGCTTGGATTAAGGAAGAGAAGAAACTCAGGCCTTGGGAATATTGCATCTTTTTCTTCAACTAGGATGTGACCCCTTGAGAGCAGGGACTTTTATTTCAGGTATTCTTGGTATTCTCCAAGGTGGTCTTTTGGGGGCTTGGGACTAGGAGGAAAGGTCTGATGGTAACAGGTCTGATGCCTGATCTTTGACCACTAGGTAGGAAACACTTCCACACAATGGACAGATACAACAGTTCTTAGAACTGTTGGCATTTCCAGGTCTCCTTATGTGTGGGGGAGTCATAACTGAATGGTTCAGTACCTTAGAAGATGGGGGAGATAACTCCATGAGCAGGAAACATGAATTCTGCCTCCAAAGGGCTCAGTCAGTGGTTTACAGGCACCTTTAAGAAACATGGCGGGGAAGCCGGGATGGCTCAGTGGATTAAGTGCCCGCTTTGCAACCCCAGGGTCCAAGTATCAAATCCCAGCCCCAACCCATGCAGACCCACATACTGAACTGGGGTGTGTCTCCCATGCTGGAGGCCCCCAGCCCAATTTCCACCCTGCATGGCCCCTGCCCACCTGTGTGAAACGAAACCATGTCAAAAATGATGATGTACAACTATGGAGACTGCTCTGGGCCCTCCCTCTTCTCTCTATCTCTCTCTGTCTTTGTTAAAAACAATAAAATAAATTAAAAAACAAAAAAACATGGAAACTCTGATTCTCAACCCAGAAGAAAATACATGTTCAGAAAAGTCTGCATTAATTTCAAGAGATTTATAAAGCGCAGATTTCTTAGATTTGGTAACAGGGGCATTTATTGCAGGGGTGGGGAAGGAAAACAAAATAGAACAAAAACCAACTACAGGCATTTCACTTGGAGAACTGAGACAACAGTGACCACTTAAGACTTAGGATACTATATGTACACTTTTGCTAAGTGATAGATCCATCCCTAATAGTATAAAGGCTCTTCCATTTGAAATAAAATCTCATGGTCAAGGGAAGTTTTTCAGGTTGCAACCAATCATCACCATGATAAAATGGCTTTGGTAAAGTGGAACTTAACAGTGACAGGGTAATCAATTCAGTCACTCATCCTCATTTAAGACATATTCCTTTCAACCAGTCTTTACTTATGACATAAAGCTTCTCTGCCTAGGAATAGTTCCTGAATTAGTCCTACTATGTATGCTCTGAACCTAATAGTTTCACTAAAGTAGCAACTGCACACACAGTGAATCTTTAGTTTATAGGCAGCTTCTCCCCAGTACTGAATTTGCTATAACAGAAGCAGTGAAAGATCTTCCTACATTTCCATTACAAACCTTTAATTTCAGAAGCTTATGATTGAACTTTAAACACTCAGGGATAAAACCTGGGAAAATGGTCTGGGAGATACTATAATTTATTTAAAGGAACTTTTTTGTATTTTGCAAGTACTAAACAGATTGTGTCAATAAATGCTGACCTTAAAACACCCTGAGGACAGGGCCTAAACAATTAAGCTTTCCCATAAACATAAAATACAACATAAGAATGTATAAATTTTGTTTTCAGGACTTTCAGTAATGTAAACAAAGACTTTATCATCCTAGGCTTCCTGGTACCTTCTTCTCCTTCATTCCCACAACCAATCACCTAGTCCTGATGCCTCTGCATCTTTAATAGCTTTTGAATCAATGTACTTTTCTCCATTTCCACTGTCACCCTGCCAATCCAAGCAACATCATGTCCCACCTGAATTATTATAACAACCATCCAACAGGACTCTTACTATCTGTTCTTTCTCTAAACCAATTCATACTTTCTATTTATTTATTTATTTATTTATTTAATTGTTTTTGAGAGAAAGAGAGAGAGAGATACAGAGACAGAGAGAGAATTGAACCGGGGGCACTCCCCAGTTCAGCACATGGGTCCACACAGGCCGGGGCCGGGATTCGATCCTCGGTCCCCGGCGCTGCAAAGTGAGCGTTTAACCCACTGAGCTATCCCGGCTTCCCCAGCCAATTCATACTTTCTACAGGAAGCCAGAGGAATCAATTCAAAACATGAATCTGACCACATTCCCTCCCCTACTTATAAATCCTTTAATGGCTTCCCCACTGCTCTAAAGACCTAATCCAAGCTTGTCCAAGCCACAGCCTATGAGCTAAATGCAGCCAAGGATGGCTTTGAATACAGCCCAAAACAAATGCGTAGACATCCTTAAAACATAATGAGATTTTTTTGCAATTCTTTCTTTAGTTCATCAGCTATCATTATTAGTGTTAGTGTATTTTATGTGTGGCCCAAGACAATTCTTTTCTTCCAATGTGGCCCAGGGAAGCCAAAAGGTCGGACACCCCTGTCCCAATCCTTACATTGGTACATAAGACCCATACTTACCTTGGCATCTTCACTCTACGTCTTTTCTTACTCTCCATGTTCTAACTACTATTTTGATCTTCCAGTTCCTCAGTTCTCCATGCTGCCTCCTACTTTATAACCTTTGCACATACTGTTCCCTCTCAGGAGTGTCCCCAGCCATTGCCTACTTCAACAACTACTCTTCTTCCAATCGTCAGATTTCAACTCAGAAGTCATAACTTCAGCAAGCCTTCTGTGACTAAGCTCCTCCATTTTATTATCCCCTTATGGTTTTTTGTCCCCCACAGCACATAGGACAATTTTTATTAATTAATTTGTGGAGTCTTAATTGTCTTCCCACACACACACACACACACACACCCAACTAGACTGCAAGATTCATAAGGTGAGGAGCAAGGAGTTTTTCCTCAATCCCTAGAACTGGTACATAGTAGATGCTCAAAAATGTTTGTTGAATAAGTCACGTCATACACAACAGAGTAAGATTTGAACAGTAAAATCATTTTTTTTATTGTTTTTGAGAGAGAGAGAGAGAGAGAGAGAGAGAGAGAGAGAGAGAGAAGAGAGAGAGAGAATGGGGAGGGCCCAGAACAGTCTCCATAGTTGCACATCATTGGTTTTTTCCACATAGTTTCATTCCACAGGTGGGTGTGGGGCTGCGCACAGGGCAAGAACTGGGCCAGGGTCTCACCCCAGTAAGAACTGAACTAGGGACACTCCCCAGTTCAGTATATGGGTCTGCACGGGTCAGGGCCGGGATTCGATCCTTGGTCCCCGGGGCTACA
>PVKE010029464.1:0-20232 GCA_004027555.1 Craseonycteris thonglongyai | reverse complement strand
TGGGGGGGTGGGGGGGAGAACAAGCTTAAAGCCCATAAGTTGGGTTCCAGTCTTAGCTCTGTCCCTTGTCTTTCTGTGTGAACTTGAACAAACCCAAAAAGTCCCCTGTAAAATGAGGGTCTGGGATAAGCTGACCTTCAAAGTTCTTTTTGGCTTCAGTGGACCATGACGACATCATTTTGGGATTGCTGAAATAAGCACAAACCTTGTATTTTGGTTTCTGATGGAAACCGAAGCCAGGCCCCACACTTTGATAAATAACCTGTCAACGCTACAGATTTGCTTGGAATCACATTAGCTTAGGAACACGGATTACTTATATTTTACATTTCAAATGGACAGAGAGCCTGGCATCCATCTGAGGACATGCTATCTACCCTGGGACTGCGCCTCAGCACCAGGGGCGGAATTCAGCGCAAGTGATCGGACTCATTACTCACCCGATTTCTATTTATCGTGTACTACGTCCTTTAGTTTTTCAAGATTATTTGAGTTCCTTCATTTACATGTCAGCTTAGTACCCAAGAGGCAGACGAACCTGACATTTCCAGAACACTGTGATATAGTAACATCAATAAAAGTAATGATTACAAAACCCTCAGCTCTCAGTCTCTGAGTAGAAGAACCCCAGGAGTTGGGCAGAGAGAAAATCCTTGGTATTTCTCAGCAGGTGGGAGCACAGATGAAAAATGAGATGACTTTCTCCATGAGTAAGTTTTGCCCCTAATTAAAATTCTATCCAGAATAAAAGAGTGATGCACTGAGGTTTGAATGACTCACTAAATCAGAAGGGCCTCTCTGGATACATTATTCATCCTGCATTTAGCCGAAGCAAACTCTCTCTAGCTCTTACATTTATTTTTAAGAAGGGATTTTTCAGGATATCCTGTCCTGGAGAAGTAAGGATGAAGACCTGGCTGTATTGATGACATTTTGTCTGTCACACGCATGAAAGGGCTTCATCAAATCATGGAGGCCACGGTCGGGGGCACCTTAGAGGCCACTGGTTCCACAGGCTGTGGTCAGAGGCAACCTCTTGTGGATTTTTTTTTTCCTTCCTACAAAGCTACCTGAGTAGGCAGGCCTCACCACCTGAAATGCTCACCTCTGCACCCCAGGACTTCACAAGAAGGCCCACGTTTTAAAGTGGATTGCATGCAGTACATGTTACTCTTCTGGATAAGGGGACAATAAAAGGCCTAAGTAGGGGAAAGCCAGGATGGCTCAGCGGGTTAAGCGCTTGCGTTGAAGCCCCGGGACCGAGGATCAAATCCCAGCTCTGGCCCAGGCGGACCCACATGCTGAACTGGGGTGTGCCCCCAGTTCAGTTCCAAAAAAAAGGCCTAAGTAGCTGAACAGAAGAGAGATCCCATTTCCAAAGATTTGAGAAGGTCCTGAAAAGCAAGGGCTCCGTGTGTGAAATCTGAGGCTTTGTGGGAAGCACGGTGCTGTGGAATGCGCCCAGCAAATGCTCTGATTAACTTCTGCTCTCACTTGAGGATACCAGACACTGTGCTCTGTAACAAACAACGTGCTTAGCAATTTGAGGGCACGCTTGCTTTAGGACTCTGATTCTCTCGTGTTTCAAATCAGTTTGCCTTTTTTATACAGTTGCAACTGTCATACTTGCAGCAACTTAAAAACAGAGAAACCACCCACAAAAAATAGGTGTATTTTTTGTTTGCTGTCTGAAATGTGTCTTTAATGCCAAATAGGGATTAAAAAAAAAATCTGCTTTTCCCCAGTTTTGGTTCTCAGCCAGACTCACCAGCATATCAACTGAGTTCCTGATGACCTTGGCTGAAGAGACGAACCCAAGAACATGGCAGAATGAAAGCTGTAAGGTCTGACAACTAAGTTCATGAACTCATCCTGGAAAAAGTGCTACACACTTCATTGCTGAGTGTCACTACGGTCACCTTCGAAGTACTCCCCATATGACCCTGGATGTCCTGAATGTCATTAAAGTGTCTTCCTTTCAATACTTCCTTTATCTTCAGGTAAAGAAAAAAGTCATTGGGGGCCAGATCAGGTGAGTAGAGAGGGTGTTCCAACGCAGTGCTCTGTTGACTAGCTACAAACTCCCTCACAGACAGTGCTGTGTAAGCTGGTGTGTTGTCATGATGCAAGAGCCATAAAGTGTTGGTGAAAACTCAGGATGTTTTTGCCTTTTTCATTCAGCATTTTCAGCATGTCCAGATAGTCAGCTTCATTGACTGTCCAGTTGGTACAAATTCATAATGACAGATTCCTCTGATATCAAAAAAGGTGAGCAACATTGTTTTGACTCTCGATTTGGACTGACGGAACTTTTTTGGTCGTGGAGAATTGGCTGACTTCCATTGTGCACTTTGATGCTTTGTTTCAGGGTTGTATTGGCACACCCATGTTTCATCACTAGTGATAGCATGCATGACCCAAGACATCGTCTTCCCTCTCCACAAGGTCTTGGCAAATTTTGACTCTCCTTTGCTTTTGTTCAGTGGTGACCTGCTTTGGGACCATTTTGCACACACCTTTCTCATGCTAAGATTGTCAGTGAATATTTTCCTGTTTCTCTATCAATGTTTACGTGGTCTGCTATGCTTCTCACAGTCAGCGACAATTCTGATGCACAGTTTGATGAATTTTTGCAATGGTTTCATCAATTCTGCTTGTTTCTGGCTACCCTGACCTCTCTTCATCAGTAATGCTTTCTTTGCCCTCAAAAAAACATTGAATCCATTTACACACATTTTCTTCATGGCATTATCCCCATAAACTTAGACTAACATGTCCCTGATTTCACTTCCACTCTTGCCAAGTTTAATAAGAAATTTCACGTTTGTCACTTAATTCAAGCTGTGGCATTCTCATGATGACACACAAAAACATGCAACAATAATGAATGCCACTCAGCAAGACACTGCCACACATCGGCATGAACACAGCTGTGAGACAGAGATATACCAAGGATATAAAACCTTATTGAGTTGTTTGTACAGTGCTGCCAATGTAAGCATATGGTGGCGAACTTAATTGTCAGACTGCGTATATTCGTGCAACCCAAAAAGCAACATGTCTGACTCAGGACACTGCAGGTTTGGGGGTGACCTCTGAATTTGGGAATTCAATGTCCAATAATTCATTACGGCCTTAACTCTGGCAGCTCTGAGTTATGTATTTCAAGGTTCGGTTCCAGGACTTCACCTTATAAAAACAATGTGCACATGAGATTCTCACAGACTGAGCAGTGTCAGCTCAGACTGTCTTGTCAGCTAAGCCAATGCTGGAACTGAACCAGAAGCCCTTAAGCGAAGGCTTGGGGTGCTGAGCTGGTGGCGAGCCAGCACCTATAAAGTGCAGGTGGGAGCAGCCTCCAGCACAAACGTTTGCAATGATGAACTACAAAGAGTATGTCCCACTTAAGTCTGAACCAGATGTGCATAGTCGCTCTGGGCTAGCTCATCCCATATGGTTGCTGCTGACAGCTTTCCACCAGGAAGGAGAGCTGAAGGGGTGAGGTGTAGAGAGCAAGGGAGGGCTTGCCTGGTGAAGCATGGAGGCTGGCTTCTCCCAGCTCTACCTTCTAGCAGCAAGTCCCTTGACTGCGCAATAGGGAGCGCTCTGTACCTTGGTAGGCTAAGAGATTGAGGATTTTGAGATCTGGCCACTGAAAGCTCCCCTAGTGGGGAATTACTGAAAAGATCAAGGTCAACAGCCATCTGGGGACAATGTTTCAGCTAAGGAGATAGACAGGCCTTTGGCACAGGTACCAGTTACAGAATTCGGGCGCTGGCTTCTTCTTTACAAGAGAGAAGGGTGATGGCGGTGGCAGAGCCGACCCTGTCCCTCAGAACTTTGCAAGTTGCAAAAGGTTTCAGTGCACACTGTCCATTAGATCCTCATCACGGGCCTGTGAGGGCACAGGGCAGTAACCATCTGTCTCTGGTTTACAGATCATAGAACTGAAGTGCTGATGCAAAGCATCTGGTCCAAGATAACAAACTTGTAAGGGGCAGAATTGGAATTCTTTAATTTGCCACACTTTCTCCAAAAATTAAGTTTGTAAAATGCCTCCAACAGTTAGGTAACAGGACATAGCCACATGATCATATCTGTGTGGTTGTTTCAGGCAAAGTCATAAAGGGATTAGGGTACCTACTGAACAACTTTCAAGAAGGCCTATATTCTGTCTTCTTTGTAACCTTAATTCTCTATGATAGGCCTAAATCTCACTTTCTCACAGGTTCAAATTCTTCATTACAAGAAGAGATGGAAAAGGATGAACTCCTTATAAGCAACACTTATATTTCTTTCCTTGGAAGGAAAAAAATAAATGAAGTCATCTCAATGGCACATCCTTTTGAAAAGAGGTGAACCAATTAGGTTTTTGACAGTTTATCTCCCTTTTCACTTCTTCCTCTCAAAATAATCACATAAGGCTCCAAAACCAAATGTCTAGGGAAAGGGATACAGCCTGGCAGATGTCGAGCAGCTACAAAAATAAATAACAACAAAAAAACAAAAACAAAGGATAGAGAAGAAACACCAATCTGACCAAGAGGTGGAGCTGGGCCCTGGGGCCAAAATTCTACCTTTAGGAGACTGTGAAATTGCCAGAGACATAGCTCTTTCCAGACCCATTCTCCCAACCTCCAGAAATAGGGGACACCATTGTCACTGCACATCTTCAGCAACTTGTGTACAGAAGCCAAAAGAACACCTCAAGTCCCCCCCGATTCTGGGGATGAGTAAAGCAACAGTGCAGTAGCACTTTTCCTCCTCACCCCGTCCCTCCATCCTACTCACAGCCCAGCAGATCTCAAGACCGATTCCATAGTGCGCTTACATGGAAATCAATGCTAGGGAAGGGTTATTCTCCTAACATGGATGTGACACCTGAGCCAAGACAGGACATGGGTTTCAGGAGCCCGAAGCCTTGTGCTTATTAAGGTTGCCTAGGACAACAGCATGAGAAAGAGAACCTTGAGTCTACGCTAGAGGTGCCAACATAGGTAATACTGAGTCAAGCATTCTCAGTCTAGGAAAGGAGAGATGACCTGGGAGGTAAAATGTAGATCACCTCTCCAGAGGAGAAAGTAAGTCAACTGTAGTCAAGCAGTGGAAAAGGCTGAAGTAAATGGGAATTTTTTTAAGCATCAAGGGAGAGACTGGACACAGAGTAGACCAAGGAGGGAAGAAAGGCTTGGGGCATAGCAGTGTGGGTGCTGACCAACCGGTGTGTTTCTTTCCCCAGGCCATGGGCAGCCTCCTAAAGTGATACCACCCTGTGGTCTAGGGACCGCTGAGTACACGTCAGATTGTGAGGGCCTCATCCAGGGGCTCAGGGACAAAAGGTCCCCTGATCCATCTTATACCCAGCAGAGAAGACAAAAAACCACGACATTTCACTGTCAAGATCATGGGAACCACAGCCTAAGAGAACGAGCCGAGCTTGCTCAGAGGTGCTTTCCTGAGATTTGGAAACCTGAAGCATAGAGCAGCAGAAGCACTGACTTGTTTCATGATTGATGGTACAGTTGGGACTGGGGTGGAGAACTGGGAAACTAAGAAACCCCAGGATCTGAAAATCCAGACTTAGAAGCCGATGTGCTTAGGGTGAATGGCACGGGTTGCAAAATGAGTTTGATCCCTCATTTTGCTCTAGATTCCTCACCTATCAAGTGTGGATAATAATCTCTAACTTGTCTAGAATATGCATAGATCAATGTTTTATAAAGTATGCAAATATATGCTCTTACCACCCTTGTCACCAATATTAAAACACTGGGCATGCCCAGGTGTGCTGTCTGAATGAATTATTTTCATGGGCATCTGAGAAAAAAAGCATCTCCTGCCAGCTTTGTCCAGATCAGAACTCTCAAATGGTTTTCAGGCAGTTACTGATGAAACTGCTCCCTTTGAAAAGGTGTATCTGTGTGACTCAAGACTGATGTATCTGTCTGATACAAGACTGAAACAGCGAACACAGTTTCAGCTTGGAGCCTTAAGTTTCTTCACCTGTAAAACTGGAGCAGTAACTCTACACTCCTAGGTTTCCTGACAATTGAAGAAAGTGGTGTATGTAGATTATTTTCTCACCAGGAGAACAGAGGCATGTCAAGGTTTTTGCTTTTTTGTTTGTTTTTGCATAAAAGCACCAGAATGGAAAAACCTGGGGAGTGCAATTGACCATAGGCTAAAATTCTTGAAGAAAGTGTGGGAACAAAGACCTCCCTCACCTTCCCAGGCAGAAAAATGCATATCTTCAGAAGGACTATACCAGCCTATACCAAGGATTCCAGTTCAGAGTTACCAGGGAGGGGCCCTTCTTGGTGTCCGCCAATGCTCAATCCACCCCCAGCCCCTTGTAATTGCATCCAGCTCAAGGCCATACTTAAGCCCTCCCTCCTTTCTGATGTATTCCTAGACCTCCTCATTTGGAATTTCCATGATTTCTCCAGTTCTCACACCTTTCTTGTTTTGTCCCATTATATAGCACACTTACTGTTTTCCGTAGCTTATTATTTGTGTACATCTTAGATGGATCTTCCTCATAAGACGTTGGAGAGGAGTGTATATTCTTCATCATTCTGTCCTTTATGTTGCTGCATAATGGTATCTGCTTTTCAAATGAAGGTATCTCAAACTCTTACCTCATCAGCCATCTAAGGCTAATCCTATAAATAAACAATGAGGGCAATCTTTGCCATCAGCACCTAATGCCTGCATGCTGCAATGCTTCTTAACAGGCCTCTTGTCTTCAACACCATTTTTAAATAAATTATTTAAATTTTCCACTCAAGATCTTTGTAAAGACATTACTGCCTATCTGACAAAGAACAAACTTCAAAGCCTTGAAGATAAAGCTCTCCACCAGCAGACTCCAGTCAGCTATTCAAACTAACTTAGCCCACACATTCTCAAACTGGTGAGGCCGGTTGACTCATTCATTCACTCATCCATTTACTCACTCATTCATTCATTTATCAAGCATGGGTTGCCTGCCTCCTATGTGCCAGTCATTGTGTTAGGTGATAGAGATCTCTATATAAAAAGACAATCTTTGATCTCAATGCAGCTACTATCCAGTGGGTTGGCAGAAAGTAAAGAGCTTCTTACAATTTCAAGTCACAAGAGATATGGGGAGTGTGAGAGAGCAGTAACCAAGTTGGCCTGGTGAGGTCAGGGAAGCGTTGGCAGGAAAGGAATGAAGGCAGATGGTTTTCCGAGAAGACCGTCCAAGGTGGGGTTAAGAGGACATGTGACACAAAGAGAAAACAATATGTAAAAAAACTCACAGGTGATTCAGGAAGACTTAATAGAAGCTGAACTCAAACTAAAAGGTATCCCTGAGGTGTGCGAAATACTATTTGTTATTATCTATGTCAATATTTTTCAACTTGCGTTCCTGAACTCAGTTCTGAGAGGCACCATGAGGACCAAAATGATATAAAAAGTGTCTGTGATCAAAAATGTTAGCAAAGAAAATACATGCTGCCCTCCACCTTGGAAAGCTACAATGTTCATAAGCATATGAAAGGTTCTGCTAAGTCTTTCAGTAAAACGAGCTGTTTAAGGTGCCCTAAATGTATTTATTGAAAGAAAATGAAACCACCATGTACTTCCTGGATGTCAGACAGTTTTGGGAACACTGGTCTATATCTCTATCCTATTCATTAGGTGCACTTATACTGAAGGGCATGGGCTCCAGGGACAAACATACAGGTTTTGAATCTTGTCCGTATGACTTCCTCATTGTTTGACCTTGGACAAGTTACCTAACATCTTTGATGGACAGTTTCCTCACATGTAAAATGGGTATGTAATATACTTTCTCCATGGCGGGAGGGTTCTGCCTGACACGTTATATATGCTTAAAGCATTTCTTCTCATTATCATTGTAGGACGGGATGTCTTATCTTATCAGAAAGTAGCAGAATGTTCAAGGACGAGGGCTGTTGCCCTTAGTTAATGCGTGCAACCGCAAGGCTTGAACTCTGCATGACCCAATAGAATTTCGCACTCGGTACCCCTCCCCTGGTTTGAATTGTGAATAAAAGGACAAACTTGGTGTAAGTCAGGGCTTGCTGCTCTTGGATGAACCGGGGTGGCAGCCCAGATTCGAATCTGCTAATAAAATCTCCCTCACCAATTGGCAGAAGAGGGTCTGATTCCACCAAATTCTCTGTGTCATGGTTGTCTGTCTCGCGGGTGGTCTCATTCGGCACAACAATCATTAGCTAACAGTTACAAATCTAATGTCTGCTGAATCTTATGAGTTATGTGAGGATATCCAGAAAGTATCCAGCCATGTAACTGTTCTTATTATACTGACAATGGCTGGATTTGTTTTCTCCGGACAGCCCTTGTATATATACTTTTGAAAAAAAGATATATTTTATTGTTTTGAACAAAGATGGGTGAGAGGGGAGGGCTTAGAGCAGTCTCCATCGTTGCACATCATTAGTTGTGATAAGGTTTCATTCTACACAGGTGGGTGTGAGGCTGTGTGCGGGGGGAACCGAACCGGGAGGACTTCACATGGGAGGTGAGGTTCCCCACTGCTGAGCCACTTCAGCAGCCACCAGCTGCAATGCAGTTCAGCATATGGGTCTACACGGGCCAGAGCCAGGAATGAAACCCTGGACCCTGCTACTATGAGGCAAGCCACCAACCTCTGTGCCGCCCCAGCAGCCACTTTATTTATTATTTATTTATTTTTGCCAGCGCATCCAAACAGTCTTGTCACTTGACCTCCAGGCCTACGCAGTGGGTGATTGTTGGGGGCCTTTTCTTGATTTTCAGCCCAGCCCTGCCTGCTGTTCTCTGTGGGTAAAGGAGTGAGTTGCCTCACCCTGAACTTCATACTGTGTAACACAGAGAGGATGCTCTCTACGTGCATCTGTTCTCTCTTAACAGAAAAGCCCACAGCCAACCTCAGAACAATTACTTCTGTGTTCTTCTGATATATAGTTTGATTTGGCTGTTCGGTTCTCTCGGGCCCTTTAAAAACACAAATATGATCAATGGCTTCAAACTAGAGCTAGCTCGAAGGAAGAGTGCATTTTGGGGGGGGGGGAATGGTGGCCCTCCCACGTACTTGTAACTAAGGAGGAAGCAAATATGGGCAACTCATCCAATTAATCTCAATGGTGTGTCACTGAAGCAAAGCCTAGACAGAAGACTAACTTTATTATTCCAAATCCTTCATTAATCCAATTCCATCTGCAGTCCACACTTCCCTCCCTTCCCTGACTCTGGAGGTCAGACAGTATGATTACCTCATTTAAATAAGAGCTAGCTCATTGCTTTTTCTTGGTGCAGGATAATTTTAAAAATGACCTGGCTCAGGGATAATATTCCCACATAATTATCAGATTCTATGAAAAATTAGGAAGTGCATATAAGGACATTCACTTCCCTCCTGGAGAGAGCTAGACAGAGATGCACATGTTTTTTAAAGTGTCATAAAGCAACTACCCTCGCACCCCCAACGGGCTGCTTGGCTTTGAAAAATCACCATGGCTGGCACTGCCCTTGATGGGTTGGTACCCAGAAGCGCTCCTATGACTGGGAATGCCAGGTCTTTGTGCAGCAGGTGGTAGAGCTTCTGCCCAACACAGAACCTGCTTTTCCATATACAGAATGCACTTTCTTGGTGAAGGTATAATGAAATAATCTCAAAATTTCAATTAATATGACGTCAGATGAGTACTAGATTTATCGGAGTGAGAGATGGGAGGGGGCTTTGGGGTCAGAGTGAAAAAGGTGAAGGGATTAAGAAATACAAATTGGTAGTTACAAAACACTCACAGGGATGCAAAGTAAAGCATAGAGAATATAGCCATTAATATGGTAATAACTGTGTATTGAGCATAGTAAATCAAAATAAAACCAACACCTATGAACCCATTATCCACTTTAAAAAACACATACGACTGATATTGTTGAATTTACCTCTGGGGTCTTCTCTACTCCATCTTTTTGCATACTCTCTTAGATAAAACATAATTAAAGTTTATGTTTCTAATTTCCTGCTTTTAAATATGTCTACCTTATTTTGTTTTTCTCTATACAAGTATAATGTTTCTTTTTCTTTTTTCTTTTTTTTTTTTCCTCTGCCTGCCTTCATGATTCCGCTTTACCTTGGATTTTCAGCAGTTTGACTATGATGTAGTTACCTTCAAATAATACAATGCCACATGACACATCATATAACAACTTGAAGCAGTATATTCTCCTAATTCTTCCCTCCCATCTTCCATTCTATTTGTTGTCTGCCACACACTTAACTTTACATGTACTATAAACACACAATACCTTACAATTACATTTGCTTTACAGGGTCAATTATTTTTTAGAGTGATTAAAAATTAAAATTTTATTGCTCTGCACTTCAACCATTCCTGGAAATATTCATTTCTTTGTGTATATCCAAGTTCTCTCAGTATCTTATTTGTCCTACTTTAAAGATGCCCTTTGCCATTTCTTACATAGGACAGATCTGCTGGTAATAAATTCTCAAGGCCCCTTTTGTCAAAAAAAGTCATTATTTTGCCTGTAATTGCAAAAATGTTTTTTCACTGGGTATAGAATTCTGAATAAAAATTATTTTTCTATATCTTAAAGATGTAACTTCATTATATTCTGATTTGCATAATTTCTGACAAGAATCCTTTTGTGATTCTTATCTTTTGAGAAAGAGAGAGAAAAAGAGAGAGAGCGCAAGATTGATTTAAGTATTTATCCTGCTTGGGGTCTGTGTTAGTTATCCATTTATTGCCTCTCAGCTCTGAATGTACCCTCCATTATACGCTCTGTTGATAAACAATGCAATTCCTTTGAGCATTTCTCTTTCTTTTTTTTAATATTTTATTGTTAAATTTAATGGGGTGACATTGGTTGGTAACAATCAGACAGTTTCCCAATGGACAACTCCACATCACATCAGCCATGCATCGCATTATGTGCCCAGCTCCCAGAATCAGGTCCCCCTCCAACCCGATATATCTGGTGCCCACTCCCCCCTCCCCACACAAATCTCCCTCCCCCCTCCCCCCTCCTCTCCAGGTAAACACCAAACCATTGAGTGTGTCCATAAGGGCATTTCTCTTTTAAAGTGAGGCAATGCTAAACCTTCTCAGTAGAGTGTGCTGAAGAAACACTGGGGGAAGAGGCTTCCTGCAATTTCCTGTGTGGACCAGGAGGGGTCAGTGTCCAGTTGTGAGGCTATTCGGTAGGAACTGCCCTACCCACTGCTCAGAGGGAGGCCGTCTGCCACCTTGCAGCCTCAGCCTGGTAATGACCTTTGTACATCCTTCTCAGCATGGAAGCCAAATCCCCACCTACCGGAATGAAGCTGCCCGCCTGACCTCCCTCAGGAAGTTCTCACACAGTTTGTATACAGCTGCATCTGTTTTGGATCGTCACATACCACGCAGTCATTCCTCTTGAAAGTCCTCCGATTTTCCAGGCATGCCCCACAAGCTCTGAAGGTCTTTTGCCCCTGCTGACCCCCAGACTTCCCAGCCTACACTCTGGAGGTTCCGCTATGGTTTCCCAGCACTGCAGACCACCTCTGCCCTAGCCAAACCAATAGCTTCTCCGCTACCCAGTGGCTGAACCACGTCTACATTTGCAGTCTAAACTCTTTCTGCATTTGAACCTCTTTGAGTATTCTTTCTTGACCTAGGGAACCATATAGAATTTTCCTGTATCTTATAGTTATTTTTATTATAATTAATCATTCTTTATATTAAACTTCACCCTGTTTACCTACTGTGTAGTTTCATTGTCTTGCTTAGACCCATACTATACAGGAACTGTGGTTTAATATCTTATATTATTTTTAGAAAATGCTTGGTTATTTTCTCTTCAAATAGTTGTTCTGTCCCTATCACCCTTTCTAATCCTTCTGCTATTGCAACTGCACATATTTTAGATTCTTTGATACTGGCCTACTGCGCTTGAATGTTGTTTGTTTGTTTATTTGTTTAATATTTTACTTTTGTTCCCTTTGTGTTTCCTTTTGGGAAATTTCTGTTGATCCATCTTCAAGTTCACAAAGTCTTTTCTTGGATGTGTTAAGTCTACTGAGAAGCCCGTCAAAGGCATTCGTTTCTCTGCTGTCTTTTATTTCTAGTGTTTTCATTAGACTCTTTCTTACAGCTTCCATTTCTCTGCTGAGATTCCCTATCTGTACACCCATGTTTCCATCTTTTTTACTAGAGCCTGTAAAATATTAATCACAGTTATTTTAAATTCCTTGCCTAATAGTTCCAACATCTTGCTCATCTCTGAGTCCAATTCTACTGATTACTTTGACTATTTTTTGGTTTTTAATTTTCTAAAAATGATTTCTTATTTTTTACAGAGAGAGACAGAGAGATGAGGGAGGGCCCAGAGCAGTCTCCATAGTTGTCCATTGTCAGTTTCTGACATGGTTTCATTTCACACAGGTGGGCGGGGGCCGTGCAGGGCAGGAACAGGGCTGGGGGCCTCCCGCATGGGAGGTACACCGCAGTTCAGCATATGGGTCTGCATGGGTCGGGGCCAGATTCAATCCTCAGTCCCGGGGGCTGCAAAGTGAGCGATTAACCTGCTGAGCCATCCCAGCTTTCCCTCCTTTGACTTTTAACAGTGGGCTGTTGCGTCTTGCATTTTTACGCATCTTACAACTTTTTATCTTATATGGTACTTCATGATGTATGGTAGTGGAGGCCAAGGTAAGTAGTGTTTGTGCTTGGAAGCTAACCTGCCCCTTTGGCTGTTAGCTTGTCAGGGTGGGGAAATGAGACAATATAGTCAAGAGTTGAGCTGGGTTTGGTTTCTGTTGTTGCTATGGTTACCTTCAGTGCACCACTGGCTTAAACATTTTTTTAGTGCTACTTTGTGCCTTGGGTGTGGCAGGGTTGCTAGAAAGTTCTTCTAATATTGCTGGTAAAGCCTTAGCATTTGTCAGTCGCTGTGTATCTGCTCTTCAAAGAAAGTCTGTCTTCATGCTGTTACTGCTTTTCCCAGTGGTAGACCGTGGTTGTTATTTTGGGTGTGCTAGTCTAGTGGTGGTTGACGGGGGGTAGGGGTGGGGTTCTCTGCAGTCCTGGTTCAGCCTTGGTCTTAGGCAGGCCCTGTGTCTCTGGGCCTTGGGTATTAGGCTTTTTCTGTCACTATGATCCTTCTTCTTTTAGCAGCCAAACTGTACTCTGAATCTTTGGCAGGTCTTATGTGTGGGGGAGTTTCTTGCCCTTCCTCCAGGGGTAGCAAATGTTGAATGGCTTAGCTCAGGGTTTTCCTTTCACCTATCCCTGTGGTACTGGTCTTTACCTATGCCCTGGTGGTGACCATGTGTGCTGCCTTCCTTCAGCATTTTAAGGCTTTAATTCATAAGAAGAAGGGTCTGGGTGAAAATCTGCACTTTCCCCAGAGATGGCCACTCATCCCCTCCAAGCCCGCACCACCGAGAAGGGCTTTCTCTCCTCTCCTGCCTCATCCTCAGTCCTTCTTGTGGGTGTGCAGTGGAGGCCCATGAGAAGAGCCTGTGAGTGGGTGCAAACCTGTATGTTCTCCAGCACCCCGCAGACTTCAGAAATTTGTTAAAAACTTTAATTGAATCATACTCAGTGGTGAAAAGCTGAATTCGTTTCCTCTAAGACCAGGAAGAAGGCAAGGATGCCTACACTTGCCCTTGCTGTTCAACATAGCACTTAAAGTTCTAGCTAGAGCAATTAGGCAAGAAAAAGAAATAAAAGGCATTCATTTCAAAAAGGAAGGAATAAGATTATATCTGTTCACAAATGACATGATCTTATAAATAGAAAACTCCTAAAGACTAAAAATGTTGTTAGAACTAACATATAAATTCACTAAATTGAGAATACAAAATCAACATAAAGAAATTAGTTGAATTTCTATACACTAACAATGAACTAGCTGAAAGAGAAATTAAGAAAGCAATCCCATTTATCATAGCATCAAAAAAAAAATTCTTAGGAATAAACGTTATCAAGGAGGTGAAAGACCTATACAGTGAAAAATGTAAGATGCTGATGAAAGAGACTAAAAAAGACACAAATAAATGGAAAGATATTCCATGTTCTTGGATTGGAAGAATTAATATCATGATATGTCTACACTAATCCAGTGACAATTTTCACAGAACAACAAACAAACAAAAAAAACTACCCTGAAATTTGTTTGCAACCACAAAATACCTTGAATAGCCAAAGTAATCCTGAGAAAGAAGAACAAAGCAAGAGACATCATACTTCCTGATTTCAAGTTATATTACAAAATTATGGTGATCAAAACAGCTTAAAAACCAAGCACACAGATTAGTGGAATAAAATAGAGAAGCCAGACATAAACCCACATATACGGTCAAGTAAAATTTTTTTACAAGGGTGTCAATAACACACAACAAGGAAAGGGCAGTCTCTTCAATAAACATGGTTAGAAAAACTATATATCCACAAGCAAAAGAATGAAACTGCACCCCTATCTTATACCACTCATAGATAATCAACTCTAAATGGATGAAAGATGTAAATGTAAGACCTTAAATCATAAAATTGCTAGAAGAAAACATAGGGAAAAATATTCTTGACATTGGTCTAGTGTATAAATTGAACTACCATATAATCCAGCTATCCCACTCCTGGGTATATATCTGAAGTAATTGAAATCAATATCTCTAAGAGATACCTGCACCTGAGTTCATCACCACATTATTCACAACAGCCAAGATATGGGAACAACCTAATTGTTCACCAATGAATGAATGGGTACATGTAAGAGAATATTACAGAGCCATAAAAAGTAACAAACTCCTGTAATACTGGCATTTGTGACAACACAGATGGGCCTTGAGAGCATTATTTTAAGTGAGATAAATCAGAAAGAGGGAGATAAATATTATGTGATCTCACTTACATATGGAATCCCCCCTGCCCCCCCCCCCAAAAAAAAGGACTTGTAAAAACAGAATAGAATGCTGGTTACCAGGGGCCGAGAACTGGGGAACTGAGGACACGTTGTTTAATGGCACAAACTTGCAACTAATAGATAAATAGGTTCTGGAGGCATGTAATCTGATAGGGTGGATTATGACACTGCTGGTATGGTTCTCAAGCTGGGTGTTGTGGAAGAAGCTTCCAAATTTATCAAATGGCTTTTTGAATTGGTGGTTTCCCATCATGCCAGAGGCATTAGGTTCTTTGGAAAACCTGGTCTGTCGTGGATATGAAGAGTGTTTCTTGAAACCTGGGACTTTCCAATAATTCTGCAAGCTCTCTACATCCCCTAATAACACTTTTTTTACAAAGATTTATTTTATTGTTTTGACAGAGAGAGACAGGGAGAAACAGAGAGAGAGAAGGGGGAGGGCCCAGAGCAGTCTCCATAGTTGTACGCCATCAGTTTTTGACATGGTTTCATTCCACACAGGTGGGCGTGGAGTTGCACAGGGAAGGAAGTGGGCTGGGGGCCTCCCGCAGAGGCATGCCCCAGTTCAGCAGATGGGTCCGCATGTGCAGGAGCCAGGACTCGATCCCTGGACTCTGGGGCTGCAAGACGAGCACTCAATCTGCTGAGCCATCCCAGCATCCCCAATAAAACATCTTAAACTATATAAAGTATAATCTTTAGTCTATCTGTATGTACAGATTAAAATCTAGGAATGCATAGAAAATTCTTATAAGCTTCTCCCCATTTAGACTCCCTACTTTCCATAATTTCAGATACTATACATAATGTTATAAAGAAATGGCTTTCTTACATATTCTCCATTAGAGGGCAAGCTTTTTGTGGGCAGACATTTTGTCTTATTCAGCTCTGAATCACTGGTGCTTGGCAGTCAGTAAAAGCTCACAATGAAATGTATTAAGTGGATGCACAAGTTGGCTGTACAGGCACTTCTAAGCTTGTATGTTCTATAAGTAATTCCTCTTTATAACTATTAACTTATTTCCCACTTAGAATGTAAGCTCCTTGGCACTGAGAGACTTTTTAAAGTGAAATATTCTAAGTCACAGTGTGAGGCTCACAACAGTATGGATCATTATTGGCCTTGGGGAGTCACAGGTGTTAGCTGCAGGGCCAGGCAGGTATTGTAAGTGGGTGAGGCGAGGTGGGTAAAGAACAGTCGTGAAGGTGGCAGGGAATGAGGAAGCTAGAAATTCATGCCCACGCAAAGGTGTCAGCGCCACTCAGCATCCCCCAGGGCCATGCAGGAATGCAGGCACACTCCGTGCAGAACAGCTCATCTGAGTCTGCATGTGGAATCACACTATTTTACAGTGTTGCTAACCAATTACAAAAACGAACGTGTATTTGCAGACAAAATAGGGCTACAAGCTATATTCGGCTCATGGGCCAATACTTTGCAACCTATGTCTTAAATATTTATACGTCTCATGACACCCCAAAGAACCTGAATTACCAAAGAAAGATCACGTTCAATGAGAATTGTCCTTCCTTACATCTAATTATCTGAAAATATTCAACTGACTAGCATAGACGGACACCCTGGGGAAGGCTGCCAGTACTCCTAGGAGATGTGAATCCAAGGTCACCAGGGTAGCTGCTGCCTCTGGGTCCCGGCTGGAAGGACAAGCTTGTGAGGTCCAAGACAAGGCGGGGGTGGGACGGGGGGCTCTGCTGAAGAACAAACAGACGGGGCTCCGGGCCTTTGTCTTCGCCTGTCAAAGGAGTGGTTTCAGCTCTTTCTAGACTGCAGAGGGCTGGAGTGGAGAGAGGAGACCAGGACGCCTCTTGCAGAAAGGATTTGGGTGAGGGAAAGAAAGACAAGGCAGTCACAGACCCCGAGAAGAACGGACAGGCCCCTCTGCCAGGAGCAAGGCTGTATGGAGAATGAATCAGCATCTGTGAGAGTGAACAACGGCACTCCTGCTGCCACAGCACAAGGGCACAGACTTCCCTTCTGGCTCCGGTAGCTGTGAGTGAAATAAATACACTCATCTGCCCAGTGGTAATGAGGTTTGGGGACATCTGGCCACAAACTGCCATCTACAGATGAAAAGCGCGTTCTGTGCAGTTTCTGCTCTTCATAGAACCTGCTCCTACGTCACCTCTTTTTGACAATGCGGGACAGCGGGGACTGTTGACTTGTCCATGGAGTAGAAACTCCCAGGTGTGCTGGGTGAACTTGTGCAAAGGACGGGGATGTTCTTTAAATAGTGCCCTGGAAGTTCTTCTCTGTGGGACTAGAAAGCACGTCAGGCCTCTAATAGCATAGCATGCTGAGTTAGAAAAAGGTTGCTAGAAACCACAGGTTTAATCTAACAGTAAACGGGTTCCCAGGGCCTTTTAGGCATGGCTGCATAAATCTGACTGCTTAAAAGTAAATGTGCACACAGCTCTGCTCTACTCTGCTGGCAATGAACGTGGAGCCCGAAGGGCCAGGATACGACGGACTTTGGGAAGTTCTGGTGGGAGGTCAGTGTGGACTCTGAGCTCTGGCAGATGAGGACTCTTCACATTAGGTGTGAGGCTGTGACGAAAGCTTAGAGTGGACATTTGGGTTTTGTCTACTGAGCTTCCCTTGTTCCCCATGTATTCTGGCCATCATCTACTTTCCTGAAAGCATTTTGCAGTTTTGTTCTCTAATCCCAAACACAACTAGGCAAGCCTTTAACTGTTTGAAGGCTATATTCCTGTCTTCTTCTTATCTGCTCTGCTTCAAGAAAAACAAAACAAAACCCAGGTCCCATCAATCCCTAGGCAAATGAAATAGGGTCCATGCTTCCACCAATTGGGTGGCCCTTCTTCAGGATTACACTTACTTTATCCGTGTCTATACTTTATTCACCACATATTTATGTAGCACTCAGAGGTGCCTTGGGAAGTCAGGGAAGGCTTAACATTTTAGGCAACATCTGAATTGGGGTTTGTAGAATAAGGAAGTGTTTAATAGACAAAGAATCTGTAGTGTTCCCAAGAGAGAAAATTGGGGAGTATCATAAGTAAGGAGATTGCATTCCTTCCTCCTTAGTGTCACAGGGTCAGGAATGCTGGACCTTCACTCTATATCAGGGGTGTCAAACTCAATTAAAACACAGGCCATTTGGTGCAACAGGCATGATTCATGCAGGCCACATCACATTTACAAACGTCGCTGGAACTGAGTCAGTGCGTTCATACACGCCCACAGGCCCCCAGGAAAGGCACTGGGCCACGTGTATACTCGTCTTCAGTAGTTAAAGGGTTAACGAGGGAAT
Organism: Craseonycteris thonglongyai; assembly: GCA_004027555.1. NCBI lineage: Eukaryota > Metazoa > Chordata > Mammalia > Chiroptera > Craseonycteridae > Craseonycteris > Craseonycteris thonglongyai. The sequence continues at coordinate 2,014 of PVKE010029464.1, read as the reverse complement.
TGTGTGTACAGTATTGCCTCGATCTCCCCTAAGCGCTATTTTCTTCATAATAATTTTTTCTATCTTCATTTTATTTCAGAGCATCGTGGGCCACAAAAAATGACCTCGGGGGCCGCCAGTTTGACACCCCTGCTCTATATCAACGATTTCCAGACAGAGATAAGTAGCTGTCTCTACCCTGCCCAGAATGAGAGTGACACAGATGAGGCACCTGAGGACAGGTATATTTTTTGCTTGTTCCGTGCTATGTCCTCAGTGCCTGGAACACAGAAAATGCTCAATAAATAGTTGGTTAATAAGTGAACAAATGAAAGAAGCAAGGTCAGTAATAGAAAGGGCAGGAGTCAAGGCATAAGTATTCATGGCGTCCAAGGGCTTCCCTTTAGTGGCCACAATAGTCCAAATGTGTGCATCTCAGGGCAGGTGGACTAGGAGGACATGAGGGGTAAGGAGGAGCACTGTAAGGGTGAAGCTGGCATGTATACCCACGGAAGACTCAGAGAGCCGTGCGGGTGGGGGTGCGGGTGACAGCAGGGTGGCAACGAGGCTTGGAGTGAGAGACAGCCAAACATTTGTACTTAGTTAATGCTTTCAGGATGCATAAATGAGTAATTGAATCTTAAGTGGAATGTTAAAACAAAACGTTACAAAAGAAAAACAACCAAAGATTTTTCAGTAAAGTTCTAATAAAATAAGAAGAAGGACAGAGTAAAGGTAGGTATAAATGTTAGGTTTCTTGCTACACACATGATAGACAAGGGCAAGTTAGGTTAGAATTAATAATATTAGTAATAGATAGTATAATATTTATTCTGTGTTTACCACACGCCAGATCTGATGCTAAGTGCTAAGGAGACAGGATTGACCACATATTAATACACTTGGTGTTTATAGGTATAGTGACAACCGTTGTGAAAATTCCCTCTATTTTATAGATAAGAAAACTGAGGCAGGACAAGGAAACCTGCTCGAGTCCCACTGCTTGGAAGTGGCAGAGCTGGGTTTGGGGTTCACAGCCAGCCTTCTGGCTCCACAGTCCCAGATCTCATCTCTAGAAAACAATGTACTGAGATTCAAGGGTCAGGCTCTGGTTGCTGATAAGGTGAAAATGCAAAATGGGCTGCTGGCTTCCTTCCTGAATCCCTTGTGGCGATTTCCCAGGAGCAAGGATTGTACTGGCCTCAAACTTACTAAGTACAACACTGTGTTTAAGTTGTAAATATACACATCCAGCAAATCTCACTCTACAAATGTATTCCCATTATCCTTGTACATATATAAATGACAAAAGTTCAAGGTTATTTCAAGGAGCTTGTAACAGTAAAATCCTGGAAACCACTTTTATGTCCATCCATAGAAGAATGGTAATAGAATAAAAAGGCTGTCATTTAGAGAAAAAATTTTCAATCCACATCTCAAACCCCACCCTAGCATCAATTCCAAATGGATGCATATTTAAATATAAGTAAATATAAAAGTACTAGAAAAACATGGAGTGGGGATGGATTTTCTAACTATGGCACAAAATCCAGCCGTCATGAAAGAAAGATTTATAAATTTGATTACGTAAAAAATTTTAATAAAAATTTTTGCTATGTGTTTAAAAAGTCAAAAGCCAACTGACATACCAGGAAAAAATTTGCAACTTATATTACATAAAAAGCACTGATTTACAAATTGTGAAATTTGAAACTGTTATTAGGTTCACATAAATTTAGACTTTTTCAACAATCATCCTACTGCTGAACTGACCCTTTTAAAGAAAGATTTATTTTTATTGTTTGACAGACAGAAAGAGTGAGAGAGAGTGAGAGTGAGAGACAGAGAGAAGGGGGAGGGCCCAGAGCAGTCTCCATAGTTGTACATCATCAGTTTTTGACATAGTTTCAATCCACACAGGTATATGTGGGGCTGCTCAGGGTGGGAACCAAAGACTCAGGGGCCCCTAACAAGGGAAGCACACCCCAGTTCAGCATATGAGTCCACACAGCCCAGGTTAGGGGCTGGGACGGGG
>PVKE010029463.1:0-20230 GCA_004027555.1 Craseonycteris thonglongyai | reverse complement strand
ATATATAGAAATAAGAATATATTTCAATAACATTATTTTCCACATCTACGGGCAACAAGTCAGCAGCTGTTTGAATGGTGTTATGTGTTATGTGCGCTGCACAACCAACACCAATAATGTTTTGATTAAGGTTTTTGTTTAATTTATAAAAAATATTATTTGTACCTCTTCTCGCTTTCCCTCCAAAATTTGTGTTCGTATTGTCTGCACAATATGCAATCATTTTATGTTTTAAATTGTTTTTTTTCCAAAATATTAATAATGGAACTGAAAATTATTTCAGAAGTTTCGCCGGGCAAAGAAACGAAATCTATAATTCTAATTTTTATTCCAGTTTCCGAATCAAAAAGTCTAATAATGGTTAGAAATAACTTTATATCCTTATAATTAGATGCATCAGAATATATGGATATAAAATTAATTTTTTCTAGATTTTTGTTTAATTCTGAAAATGCATATGGGGAAAGCACATTACACTCAATTGCCTCGGATTTTGTCCTAGCACAGGCAAATTTTTTGTTGAATAACTTTTTGACAACTTGTGATGTACAGTCCATAGATCTGAAGGAATGATTGTGATTAATAGCATGAAAAGACATAAGTCCTTCTGCTAATGCTAATTTCTTTTCTTAGTCTCCATAAGTTGTTTTCCGAAAAAATTCTTGTATTTTGGAGGAAGATGCAGCCGTATTTAAATATCTTTTATGTTTCTGTGTCTCCAAGTGCTTTGAAATATCATTCTTCCCGCCAGGCAAAATAGAAAATTCATCATTACATTTCTCACATTTTACCATGTAATCGCTTTTGGTTTTTTTAATAAAAGGAAATTCACTTCTTAGATCATTGTTGAATTTGCATCCTCTTTTCTTACTCATTATGTTAAAAATCTAAAAAAATAATTTAAAATTATATTATAAATTATTATATACATATTGCTTAAAAACACAGTACGTAGGTACATAATTACATGAACATATTTTATTGTTAGTGTATAAATTAAATTAATTAGATTGTTATAAAGTAACTATATTTTAAAAATTATTTTAATTGTAATCCTATATTTCTTTCTAAATAATAACAATACTAACTTGTATTATTTTTCCTCTGAATTTGCCGTAACGTAAGTCATAAGTGTCACTTTCAAGTCTAGCGCTAGACTTTTTGCCGCCACTATAAAATATAAATAATACGAGTACTGTCTGCTAAATTCAAGAAAATTTATGTATTTATGAAATAAATACATAAATTATTCCCTAAATTATCTGAAAAGCTGATTTGTTGACATCACTTATTTAACTAGCACTAGCACGCAGTATGATGTGTGTCGTCTGAGAGACAGTTACAAAATGTTTTCGTCGTTGCCAATGCCAAAAAATGCCATTGTTCATTAAGTCCAAATAGTGGTGGTCAAATTCTGACAACTGATCAACAATGCGAACTTTGATAAGCAGTTCTCGATAATGAGTTCTCAACAATTATTTGTTATTATTAAAGTTTAACATTATAAAATTAACAAAAATAATATAAAACTCATATCCTGGCAAAATAACCACATGGCCACCGAAAACTGTATATTCCCTTCCTGTTCTCCCGCCGTTCCCTAGCTTGTCGTGCATTCTTTCCAAAAATCAGGACATTTTATTTATTTATTTGTTTATTTTTGACAGAGAGAGAGAGAGAGAGAGAGAGAGAGAGAGAGAGAGAGAGAGAGAGAGAGAGAGATACAGAGACAGAGAGAGAACTGAACTGGGGGAACTCCCCAGTTCAGCATATGGTTCTGCACGAGCCGGGGCCGGGACTCGATCCCTGGTCCCCGGCGCTGCAAAGTGAGCGCTTAACCCACTGAGCCATCCCGGCTTCCCTGCAAATCGGGACTTTTATAAAACGCCGCGGGATGTGGGACAAATTGTTAAAAATCGGGACTGTCCCACCAAAAGCGGGACATCTGGTCACCTTGGTATCCATGTGTGTAAAAATATCTGGATGATATGTCTGAAGTGTTACTACTAAGGTGACCAGATTTTAACATTGGTTAAGTGGGACACCATTGACCGGGGGGGAGGGGGTTCTTGATTAAAAATTTGGTCTATCTCCCGCCGTTTCCTAGCTTGTCAAGCATTCTTTCCAAAAATCGGGACTTTTTTAAAACACCGCAGGACACAGGACAAATTGTTAAAAATCAGGACTGTCCCGCCAAAAGCAGGACATCTGGTCACCCTAACTAATACGTACGTAATAAGATTTTATATACTTTTCCTTCTTTTACAATTTGTTATATGATTTTTATCTCACAGTGAGCATGTGTTGCTTCTATATTTGGTAGAAGAAAACTTTAAGTTGGGGATGCCAAATGGCTGAGTGGGTTAAGAGCTTGTCTTGCAGCCCTGGGGTCCGGGGATCAAATCCAAAACTAGCCCATGTGGGCCCATGTCTGAGTTCGGTTCTTGCCAGGGTTGGCCTCCTATGTGGAAGGGCCCCAGCCTCATTTCTGCCTTGTGCTGCCCTCGCCCACCTGTGTGGAATGAAACCATGTCAAAAGCTGATGATGTACAACTATGGAGACTGCTCTGGGCCCTCCCCCCTCTCTCTGACTCTCTCTGTCTCTGTCTCTGTCAAAAACAATAAAAATAAATCTTAAAAAAAAAAACTTTAAAAAATTTTAAGTTGAAACATAGCAGAAAATTGGAAGCAGGTCTTTAGGAGATAGGCTACAGTTATCTGGAAAATGTGTATACCAGAACTCTTTTTCACTGATAATGGTTAAATTAGTAAAGCATTACTGTTTCTTATTTGTACAGACAAAAGTAGTTGCTGAAATAAAAAAACAATGTGCTTACAAGGAATAATTTCAAATAAATAGGTTAATATCTCCCAAAACATTTTTTTGCCTTTTCTCTTGGAATAATTACTTCAATTAAAGACTTCCCAGATACTTTGCATATTCTCCTCCTCAAGTATAATGTAGTCATCTGTTTTGTATCAAAGTTTATTGTGTTTGTGTGTTTCTATACTATTGAAATATCACCTCTTCACCTGATAAATTAATGAATAATAAAATATACAACTACCTTCCTCACTGTATTCTTTCTATGCTAAGGCATTTGTCTTGGAGCTGAAACATACTATCCAGGGGAGTAGAAGGTGATTTCTACCCAGAAAAAAAAAGCAGTTTACTTAGCCTTTATGTTTCAAAAGAGAGTTTTTAAAGTTTTAAAGTCCATAGCTAGATAATAGTCTAAAATTGATGCTTTTGATTTTCAGTAGTCGTATTTTGTTGGGAACTGAGGTTTATATACTACAAACTAAGCCAGAGGGAATGGAACTTAAATAGTTTTAGACAACATAGCATGGTTTTTTGTTACTGTTTATGAAGTACTAGGGAATGCCCGCACAGCTCAGCAGATTTAGCACTTACCTTTGCAATGCAAGTTCCAGGGTTCAATTTCTGGCCTCAGCCCAAGCAACCCCATATACTGCACTATGGCACAGCTGCTAACTACTGGGATGGAGGCAAGGGTTCTCAGCTCCCATTTGGGAGGCTTCCAGTTTGATTCCCATCCTGGGCAGCCCCACATCCACCTGTGTAGGATAAAACTATGTCACAACTAACGATGTACAATTATGGAGACTGCTCTGGGCCTTCACCTCTCTCTCTCTCTTTCTATCTCTCTTTCCCTCATTTCCCACCTTCTGTTAAAAACAATAAAATAAATCTTAAAAATAAAAAAAATAAGTAAATAGGAAGAAGGATGAAAGGCATTTATGAGACTAAAGTGGAAAGGAAAACTAATTCAATCTTAATGTCCTGGCCCCTTTCTTCCTCTAAACTACACTTATTCTACCATGAGATTTTCACCTATTTCTTAAATGGGTTGTAGGTGATCCAGAGTCCTAAAATCCTCACCCCTTGGGCAGCTGGTCAGAGATGACATTGGCAAGATCACCAAATCTGGGGAAGCCGGGATGGCTCAGCGAGTTAAGCACTTGCTTTGCAATCCCAGGGACCAAAGATTGAATCATGGCCCTGGCCTGTGTGGACCCATATGCTGAACTGGGGTGTGCTTCCCATGTGGGAGGCCCCAGTTCAGTTCTCACCCTTTGATTTGGCCCCTGGCTCAAGGGGGCGTGCCTCCCATGCAGGAGGCCCCCAGCCATTTCTGCCCTGTGCAGCCCCTGCCCACCTGTGTGGAACAAAACCATGTTGAAAACTGATGACATACAACTATGGAGATTGTTCTGGGCCTTCCCCCTTCTCTCTATCTCTCTCTATCTCTGTTTCTTTCTGTCTCTGTCAAAAACAATAAAATAAATCTTAAAAAAAAAAAAAGATCCCCAGATCTTTCACTTTTGGCTGTAAACATCCTCATCTAATTACATGTTGTGCTTTATAAGTATTTTTTTTTTCAATGAGTGACATGACCCAAGAAAGACTAGGAAACACTCTTACAGAAAAATAAATGCAAACTGGGATAATTACATGGTTTACTTAATAAAGAGGTCAGTCTGTCATCCCAGGACCACCTTGGCTAACGTCTGAATCATGTGGGTAACTTATTAAAAATTACCAACACCATCCCACCCTGTGCAGCCCCTGCCCAGCCCCTGTGTGGACCAAAACCATGTTGAAAAACAGATGACATACAACTATGGAGACTGCTCTGACCAACCCCCACCCCCTCTCTGTTTCTCTCTGTCTCTGTCTCTCTATCTCTGTCAAAAACAATGAAATAAATCTTTAAAACAATAAAAAAAATTACCAACACTTAGTACCACACAAAGATTAAATGTCTTATGTGGGCTGAAAATTCTCTTGCCTTAAAAATTTCTCAGGTGTTTGGATGCCTTATCAAACTGAATATTCTTGACTTCAATTACTTAAAAACAAATTTCCCACCTGATTCTACCCAAAGGTGAGGTCATTTTCATTTTTTATTTGATAGGGACCATAGAGATATTCAGAGGGTATTTTTCAGAGCACTCAAATAAGTGTTTTATTGGAAGAGTCATTAAATTATACCATTCTACTTTGTTATAGTCTTGTTCAGGAGGGGCTAAAATTTGCAAATAGAAACTCTGGGTTGGGCATCCCAGCCAGAAAAGCTGCATCTTCACGGGTGGCAATGCACATATCACAGCTGCACATGGAGTAGTACAGGGTGCATAATTGCCACTCTGTTTTCCTGCATATGTTCATTCTCCTGCAAACGTGTGATTTTGGAGATCATAAAAGCTCTTCTGAAATTTGGTTTACTGCCATGATGTGAGTGAGTTTCTTTAAGGCATGGAAGAATAAGTGTCTGTGGATTTTTAATAGAAAGATTCAAAAGCTCTTTACCTCTGGGGACTTAGCAGGGTACACTGATTAGTACTGGAGGCATGGTTTTCTGTTTTCTGGGGACTAGATACTCTTCCTTAAAATGATAAAAAATGTAAGCTGAAATCTTTAAAGCACAACATTCAACTCCTCCTCTATTTTACCTAAGTAATATAGTGAAGAATCAACTCAGAATTATTCCCATATGTAACATCTCTGACTCCTTCAGTCCACAATAGTTTCTCCTTGTTTCAGATCGGGCAGATCCCTGCATATGTTGTATATTGCATACTTCTGGGTGTGCTAGTTGCATCATATGAGTGTGTTTTTGTATATGATACATGTACATTTGTGGTTTTATATATTTTTATCTGTATTATATATTTGATTTGTATGTATATACAAATGGCAATAATGTTCAATGGAAAATAACAGTAAAGTGCTTTGTGAAAGAGATACAATTTTCTAATTTGTACTAAGGTGGAATATGAGGCTGCCTTACCCTAGTGTTTTATAGTACGTATTGTGTGGATAATGGGATGCCATAATACATTGCTTATTTTAAATCAGCACAAGTTTCTCTTTCCAATGAAAATTCAAGCTTCTCCTATTAGAAGGCTATATTCCACATCTATTCTTCCTTCTAGCACAAATAAAAGGTGGGGAAGTAGTGTGTTGTTAATAAAAGATTGTTACACTGAGTTACAAGTGCATAGAACCTTGATAGTAGAAGAAATATCTGTTATGCCCAGGTATTTGATTGAAAGCCTTCTAGTTGAGATCCAGAAAAATGAGAAATTCTTAGAATAACATCTTTATAATCTTTGATTTATACTTACAATACATTGTAGTTTTCATTTTTGGAGTTTTTTTTTTCACATTTTGGGCATTTAAAAAGCTGCTATATCAGGGATTACGTTTAGCTTTGTATAGCAGGGCCCTTATCATAATAGCTTAATAAAATAGTGATGAATTTGTCTTACATCATAAGGACTGGGGATATGCAGTTAGTGGCTGGTCAGCTGTTTTAGGAACAAGGCTCTTTTTCTTGCCCTGTCATCTTTACCATGTGGCTTTTGTCCCCATGGTTGCAATATGGCAGTTGTAGCACAAGACATCATGTTGCAACCCATACAGGAAAAGGAGAACGAAAGAACAAACGAGTTGATCCTTTTTGAAAAAGTATTTCTGAATTTCACCTTTTGAAATTGTTTATTTAAATATTATTGACCAGAACTATGTCATATGGCCAATTCTTTTTGTGAGGGAGTTTAGAAAGGTGAAGACTTTTAATTAAGCGTATTGATGTTCTGCTGAGAAAGAAGCAAGAGGCATGGATATTGGGGAGGCATTTTTGCTGTGCCTCATATTGCAGTTTTTAAGTATACTTCTGTGGTGTCATTTGGGCTGATCTTCCCAACCACAAATTTGAAGTTGGTGGGGCTACATACCTGTTCATAGGACATTAGAATAACTGGGTGTGGTGTGTGTGTCTAGGGGCTAGGGTCGGGGCAGAGCTGACCCAAGAAAACAAATGAACAGAAACATATAATGAGTTTGTCGATACCAATATAGATAGTGGGGCCCCTTGGCAGGCCAAGTCAGAGAATTCCCAGGAAATACCTCGTGTCTGTCTGTAACATACCTTCAACTGCTTATTTCAATAATAGGATGATCCAGTGCTGATGGCAATTTCTCATGTCCTGCTTACTTTCACCAATGAAATCAGAGAATTTGAAGCTGAGGCCCATCTAACTAGTGGCAATCAAAGCAGAGTAAAACTACTTCGGCTGCTTATAAGACGTGTAAAATCTTTTCTACTACAGCTGAATGTCAATCATTTTATTTTTACATAAGTAAATGATACTTGTTTTGTTATTTTACTTTTAACTTTTTAATGTCGTGGAAAATTTTAAATAAATGCAAAAGTAAAGAGATAATCTAATAACTTCTCATGTGCCCATCACTCAGTTATCAACAATTGTTAACTCATGACCAGTCTTGTCTCATGTATAGCAGTATTCTTTCCCCAAGATAATTTTGAAGCAAATTTAAGGAATCTTATCATTTTTTCATAAATATTTTAGTATGTATCTCTAAAACTTAAAGCTCCTTACCCAGTCTGTATTGAGATTTTTCTCAGTCTAAATTTTGACCAGGTTTTTTGAATGGGAATCCAAGTAAAAATGTATATTGCAATTCTTGCTATGTTTCTTAAATATCTTTTAACCTACAGGGTCCTCTCCCTCTTTTATTTTTCTCGCAATTTTTTTTTTTTTTTTAGAAAAGTCCAGGCTCAACATCATCTTCCATATTCTACATTTTGTTGTCTGTATGTCCAGAATCTCTGTGGTATCATTACATGTATTTCTCTGTTGCTTGTTTATCTTGCAAGATGAAAGAACTGAAGGCTTGATTAGATTTAGGTTCAAATGTAATAATTTTTGGTTTTAAGGAATTGAAATCATTCTATAAAAATAAAGTTAACAATTATTTTCTTATGTAAAATATTCTTTGCAGATAACTTAATGTTAAACAGAAATACTTTGAAGGAAAAAGTAAGCCCCTCAATTCTCAAGCAGTTTGAAATTTTAGGTCCATACAATTTAATGTGGCTCTTGGATTTAATATTATTCTGTGTCATACTCAATAGATTTTTTTCAAATAAATGAAACATTATTATGATTTTTTTCCATCCCTTAATTTAAGGCTCTTGTCACATTATGACTACTAATAGCAGATAGTTTTGATTTTGCTTATATGATTATATTATTGTTAGCTAATTTTTTCCTATCATCTAATTTAACTGATACTTAGGTATAATTAATTTAAAATAAATTGAAAGTCACTCTGAGTAATTTTTAAAAATCCTTTATTAGACATATTGACATGTTATTTAATTTTATATAAATGAAGTATACAACTATTACTCCTTACTACCAATAAGTAAGAGCTTATTTCACTTGCTTAATCAGAATCAATTATAAATATCAAATTTTGTGCAAAGTTAGTTCGAAAGTGGGTCACTCTATTAAACCTGCCCTGTTGACTACTCAGTTCTTTTCCTTGCTGATCTATTTTTTTCCCCCTCTCTACACACAGTGAAAAGGTCATTATGATTGTGATTTAGTTCTAAATTACCATAAGTTATCAATTTATAAGTTCTACATTCAACTTACCTATATTTAGTACCTACCAATATTTAGGTCTTAAACTGACACAAACTTGTAATGTTTATCCAGTTATGATTTGGGCCACTATGGTAGTAGTCTGTAAACTTACTCTTTTTTAAAGCACAGAGTTATTTTACTTTATTCTGTTTTATTTTACTTTATTTTCTTTAGAGGTTTATTGAAAGTAGAGGCTAAGGGCCTGGAGCTCTCCCACTTTGTACCAGTTGCCCCCTGTCACTACACTGAGCCTCTCACTTTATTCCTAAGGCTCACCGGAGTACCATTTGAAAATAATGCCTTCAGGTGTTCAGGTCATCACATTTCTCCATTATTTATGATGGCCTCTGAGTCGAATACAAGAATATGAATAAATAGTACAGTTGGAGGTGACTGGGTCAGCCAGTGAAATGGTAAAGTGTTTAAAGCTTTTTATCTGGGCTCATCTCAGGCCTTATCTTCTTCCTAAATGTTTCTTTCACAGAAATAGAGCAGCCTCGTACTAATACATACCTGATTTCTAAGCTCAGCTTTGGAGTTAATTATGAAATGCAAATTTGAGCATGTAAATCTTCTGATATGTTATGTAAATTGTAAAATTAGTTTTGATTCAGAAATTCTTATTTAATGAAATGTTTTGAACGCTCTTTAATGAATCCATCCTGTAATACTCTAGAGAAAATTCCTATAACCTTGTTGTCACTGTGCATTGTGAGTTTAAATACCCATCAGAAATCTTTTGGTCAGAATCCCAAATTAAATGAAACATTCTTTCTAATTAAGACAGAAATAAATTAAGAGCACTTCATGCAATCAATGAATTGGAAAGGAAAAAGGATAATTAAGTTTGGAGTTCATTATTTAAGATTGAACTAGTATGCTTGGATTCTGCACAGGTGGAATTTAACATTTTTGGATTGAGTCCTTCTTTATTTCCAGAGCTACTCACCTTCTTTCTTGTTTTATATTTCTCACTTTTCTCTCATATTCTCTTGAGTAATTTATTCAAAATATCAATTTCTAATAAACTTTACCTTTAAATAAAAGTATTCTTACATAGGATTTTTTCCAGCTCTTTATAGTCAATCAGACAAAATTTAAGTTCTCTTAAGACTGTGTCAACTAGCCCTATATAGCTCGTTCCACTTAATATGTCCCTACTCTTTCATATTGGCTGATATTCATAGTGGTCTAGCAATGATATTAAAAATGTTTAACAAATAGGCACTAATAAGACAGAACCTAGTCATAAGATTAGATAATTTTTGGAGGCCCAAAATACTCAGGTGGCTCAGGCAACAGGGCAGGGGCTGGTTAGTAGACATAGTAATAACATTTCAATATTTTAACCAATGGTATGGTGAATACCCTGTTTGCCTCTTCAGGGCTTGCCTCAGTTGAAAAGACCCATACCTTTTTGGGATAGGCAATTCTCAATAACTGATGAGTGCTGGGGTTTCAATGTCTGGCTTTTTTGCTCCTACTTGGGATCACTCTGGCTGGGCATTCTAGTTCCAGAGACACCATGGGGTTGACTAAAATTGTCCTTTGGCCTAAACTGCAGCCTTCTTTATTTCTCCCTCTGCTCAATTCATCTTCCTTCTCCTTTATCTCAGGAGTGCAATCTCAAGGGCCTTCCCAAGTGAGTGACTTGCTTGTTAAAGGCCACCACAGAGTGTGCTACTCAAGGAAGCTGACCTGAGACAACAACAGTTCGGCAAGCCATGTCTACATAATAATAACTATTTGGGCGGAATATAATCATGCATATTTTGCAAAGAGAAGTGTATTGTGAAAAATAGGTGCTCAAGGACTATCTTTGACATTTCTGTTCTCTTGGAATAAATCTGCTGTACAACAAAATAGCTCATCATTTTGTTGCTAGGTAGTTTCTCTGTTGATCTCCCTATTTGCGCTTATCAGCAGAAGACTGCTTTAGACAAAAAATGTTAGTGGCATGGTCAGATGTGGTTATTCACGGCTATAGACAGGGGGTGCAATGTGGTGTAGTCAAACCCTTTATCCCTAAGAGTCCTCCCATTTGACCTTTGAGAGAACTGGCAATTTTGCTATCTTATTGTATTTACATTAAGTTTTATACATTTTGTGATCTTGGGTAAAGGCAATTATTCTGGGAAATATCTTCATTGATATTATTAACTTTTTTTTCCTAATCTGATGATATGGAGGACAATCTGGTCAAGTTTATTTTTTAATTAAATGTATTAGGGTCTTATTGGTTAGTAAAATTACATAGGTTTCAGGTGCACAATTCTGCAGTGCATTATGTGCTCACCACCCACAGTCAGTTATTCTTTCATCACCATATATTTGACTCTCCCTCCCTCTTGCACCGCCCTGCTCCCCCTTACCCTTTGAAGATAAAGCTTTAAAGAAAAAAATTTGTACTGTCTAAGTAGGGATCTTTTCTGGGACCTCTGGCCTGTGAGGGATGTTATGAAGGAAGATTCTGAGCAATCAAGTAACAGCAGAAAATAACCAGCTCCTGGAGTCGCAGGAAGGAGTATAGGAGAGAGAAGAGGAACTGCAAACAGAAGTCACTAGTTATAAAATATGCTGAGGAACAATCTAGGGGGTGACTATAGAATGAGAGTGTGGATTCAAAGAAGAAGAGATACGGATGCAATCTGAGAAGAATACCTCTGTCAGGGTCAACTTCATGGGCAGTCTGCATAGAACACTGACTCAGAACAGCCTCATGCTGGGAAGGGCTCCATCCTCGGATTGATGCTTTTTTTATAATCTGAAAATTCTTAATACTTATTATTTTATACTGGGCATTGAAAATTATATAGAGTCAGCAGCTCTGTTCCGTAGAAATGAAGGAGACGCTTGCTCTGGACAATGGCCATGAGAGCCACAGCCACACTCCCATACACACTCAAACGTTGATAGGCACAACAATTAAATGCCTACTTTAAGACTTGGAACATCTCCTCTCGAGAGGGTATGTGTGATAGTTTAGCCTGTAATTTTTCATTAGAAAAATGAGATGGTAAATTGTAGAAATTCTAGCTTTACTTCATTTAAGGTGCCAAAGAAAGCAAATAAAGCTTTAGTCTTTGTTGTCAAAACATGAGACTAAATTTCTGCTTCTCCTTGTCAAGCAGGAACTATAACCATCTTGAAATATGACCAAATGCATTGCTTTTCACATCTAAGAGTGCAATGTGTTGAGCTTCCACTATTTCTTCTCCCCTTTCTCAGAGGCGTGCGAGCACCTCATGGTCATCTCTTGGTTGCACTGGGTTATGGGAATCCAGTGCTATCAGGTACACTCCTGCCTGCCTGGATGACTCCTGCCTCCCATGGTTGCTTGGGCAGAGCTGTGCCCATAGTATAGGTGATCATATAGTCCTCACCTCTCTCTCGCAGGCCAAATTTACAAAATGTGTTTACGTTATCTAATAAATTCTTCTTGAATTGAATTGGAACATGTTCATAAACATTTTAGAGTTTGAACTTTCAGGATAAACTCATCTAAGTTCTGCTCAAATCATAGCCAAGGTCTATAAAGGAGCAAAATCTCCAGACTCCAGAATTATTTATGACTTGTTATCAACCTATGAAATAGTGATTTGATGATTTAAAGCCCATTTGTCTCTGACTTCTTGGGCCTTTGAACTTTTAACAAACGCCTGGAGTTTCTTTCTGTTCAATGACTTCATACTTTAGTATTAAAAGGCTGCTTTTCAGTTTAGGCCCAATTTAAATGGGAGCCACTCCAATTTCCATTGGGTTAAGTGCCTCCACATTTTTATTTTTATTTTTTTCCTCCTAATGAAGTGATTAGGGAAAATGATTTCTTTCCATTTGCCAAAGTGATGTCTTCTTGGAGACTGCTTAATCATATGATAATCAAGACAAGGTGAGAAAGGCAGTACTCGTTCTTTAAAGAACATGAATAACGTCAGTGTAGAAATTTGTAAATAAAGAAAAGTGAAAAAAATTGATTTACTCATAGTTCAATCATCTGGCTATCTAACCAATATTGATCTTTTGGTGGTTTTATTTTTAGTCTTTTTTGTTCCTAGCATGGCTTTTTCATTTGTATTGCACACTTGTAAATATAGTCCCTCTATATGATTTGTATCCTCTTTTATTATTGTTATTGAAGCAAAAATATTTTCATATTAGAAATTGTTTATAAATACATATTTCATATGATTACATAAAATTTATTAGGTTTGTATACCAAGGTTGTCATCTATATTTCTATTGTTGGGTACTTAAGCTAATCCAAAATGTTGCCATTATAAATAATTATGGAATAATATACTTTTGTAAAGCTTTTGTTTCCCACACATATTAGGTAACTAGCTAAGAATAGAGTTCCCAAATTGGAAGTTACTGTGACAAAGAATATTGGACTTGAATTATTTTCTTTATTGCTGGTAATATATTCCAGGAAAACATAACCTTCATATCACACTTTTAATTAAAAAAATTTTTTAAGATGTATTTTATTGTTTTTGAGAGAGAGACAAAGAAAGAGGGGGAGGAGAGGAAGGCCCAGAGCAGTCTCCATAATTGTATATCATCTGTTTTTCAACATAATTTTACTCCACACAGGTAAGCGGGGGTCACACAGGGCAGAGACTGAGCCAGGGACCTCTGGCATGGGAAGCAAGCCCCCGTGATCTGGGGACTAAACTGGGGGCCTCCCACATAGGAAGCTCACCCCAGCAAGAACCAAACGGGTCCACACCCCAGTTCACCATATGTGTCCACCCAGGCTTGAGCCGGTATTCTATCCTCGGACCTTAGGGCTGCAAAGCGAGTGCTTAACCCACTGAGCCATCCCTGCTTCCCTCACACTTTCAATTTTAAATATTCCTTTTAATTTTTGCTGATTTGGTAGGCAAAAATCAATAAGTCAACCAAGAAAACAAATATTCCACCAAAATTAGATCAATATTAATTTGTAATAAATACAGATTTTTACAGCATTATGCAACTCAGTCTTTTGGTTTTGAAAATGTATATCTATCTCTTTGAAGTAGAGAGAATGTAAAAGAAAATACTGAAGAAGGGGTAGAAAGTGAACCCTCAGTTGTCCATCATACATTTTAGATGGATACAAAGTAAGTTTCTTCTTGCTGCCTCCAGAAAATCTCCCAGCACATGGTAGTTTTAATAACTCATATACAAAATGGTTGCTATCAATTTCTTTCATTTCTCTATGTGCATATTACTCTCCTGTGAAGGAGTAGAAGTTCTTCCATCATCTTACACATGGCTAGCTTATAACTGCTTTGACCAACATGTTGTAGCAGAATTGATGCCAACTAGTTCTAGGCCCGGCCTCTAGGAGAAATGGCAGCTCTGCCTGGCTCTTTTGGAAGCCAGCTGCCAAGTAAAAAGTCTTAGTACATTCACTACCCTGCCATACTCTAGAGAAGCCTATACCTGATAGGGAGGAGAGGCTACACTGAGAGAGAGATATGGCCTGGATTCCAGCTCTTCCAGGCCAAGCACTAGACCTATGAGTGAAGAAACTTCAAGTTACTGCAGCCATTTGAAGGTCCCTGCATAACACATGCCAAGTGACAATCATGCCATAGATCTCATCAATCCTCATAACCATGAGATTAATAGTAAAAATATTATCATTTTAAGCCCCTAGACTTTGGGGACCATTGTTTTTGCATTCACAGCTAAGCAGAACAGAAAGAAAGGCAAAATACTAAAGTGTTTGAAGTGTCTTCATTCCTAGTGATTTCATGGAGTGTCTTTTTCTGCTCTGGAATTTGACCATAATAAATACCATTGCTACTCTTTCAACACATCAAACTCCTACTTTAATTGAAACAGAGGGTTTATATGACTAATAATTTAAGCTGACGTCTGTCTTATTGACATATTTTAAAGGGGATCAAAACCTTTAAAAAAGGGTTTAGCTCTAATGACATGGTGATAGGCATATACCAGTGGAGGAATGGCTGATAAGCTTGGCCGTGCAATGAAGCCTGTTCATTGAAAGAAGTGCTCTGCTCCCATTCCACATGTTTTTGGTGGAGCTGATAATCTTATTAGACCACTGAAATGGACATATGAGTATATCTCTATAATCATAAATGGTCAATCACTGAAACTTGTCTCCCTGGAAAGAGTGATTGGTCCAAGTACTGGGCATATCACTCATGCATATTCATCAAAGTTTTTTCCTTAAATTCATACATGAACACAGAAAGATAAAATAATCTTTCTTTTCCTCTACTAGAGTTGCTAAATTAAGGTCAGGAATGTCAGAATTATCTGACTGCCATCAGTTCTATTTTCATAAAAGAAACATGTTTTTTTGTTTGTTTATTTTGGTATTTGGTTTTTTTTAGGAAAGAAAATAAACAATTCTTAAAATTGGCACAGATAGAAATAGATAAGGAATCATTGTAATATAATTTGTACACCTGTATCCACTCATGCCTGAAGGTATTGCCTTTTGACTTCCAAACTTCATGAGTTAATACATCATTTTCCCTCTTTAAGTTATTTTCAGTAGAATTTCTGTCATTTTCAACAAATAAAGTTTATGCTTATATACTGATGTATCTAATTACATCAAGAGAACTCATGTTTTAAAAAATTGATAAAATACACACGATGGATGAATTTTCCCACTACTCGTATTTTCGATAGAAAGAAACATTAATGAGGTACGTTTTAGTTAAGGCCAATTTTCTGCTATTACCATTGCAACTACATACACTTTTTTTTCTGTCCCCTAATAAAATAGATTGAAAAAAGTAAGCGCACTTGTATTATAAGAATAAACTTGCATCTACTTTAATTGATTAAAAAAGAAAATCATTCATAATTGAATGTATTGTGTTAACAAATTTTCTATTACACATAAATTAGTTGGTCTTTCCACATCAGTTAGTTGTGACCCTGAGCCTAAGATACTCTGCCAGTGTTAGAATGCAGTCCAGGAGCTGGGGCTAGTAGCAATTTTTGTCCTGGGGTCAGGGCAGAGAGGTCTCTGGGAATTTTTAAATTTCAAATTGATGTGACTTTGAACTAATGTGGTAGGGACAAGCAGCTCTAATGCTGAGAATTTAATTCAGTTACCTTCAGAAGCTCTCTGTGTGTATGTGAGTACAGTTAATTAAATTTTAAACTTATGTTTTTTAAGATTTATTTTATTGTTTGAGAGAAGGTTTGTGTGTGTTTGTGAGAGAAAGAAGAGGGAAGAGCTCAGAGCAATCTCCGTAGTTGTACATCATCAGTTGTGACATGGTTTCATTCCACACAGGTGATATGGGGTTCGAGGGGTAGAAGCCAAACTGGGGTCCTCCTGCAAGGGAGGGGATAACCTTCATCACCATCCTGGTTGCACTCAGGTTCGGCATGTGGGTGTGCCTAGGCTAAGGCCAGGATTCGATCCCCAGACCTTGTGGTTGCAAGGTAAATACTCAACCTGCTGAGCTACCCCTGCATCCCCTTCGATAATTTTTTTTTAATCAAAGTTGTATACACTCATGTTGTCTATTCTGCAGGACATTTTTTGATAGCAATCTCCAAAACTGTCTTCTGTATTTCTTACTTTTTAAAATTTTATAAAACTTTTCATTTATATTTCTAAATAATATCTATGCCTCTAAATAGTCTACTTCTTTTTTTTGGGGGGGGGACTTTGAATATTTATTTATTTATTTATTTTTGACAGAGAGAGAGAGAGAGAGAGAGAGAGGGAGAGAGAGAGAGAGAGAGAGAACTGAACTGGGGGAGCTCCCAGTTCAGCATAAGGTTCTGCACGGGCCGGGGCGGGATTCGATCCCCGATCCCCAGCGCTGCAAAGTGAACGCTAAACCCACTGAGCCATCCCGGCTTCCCCTAGTCTACTTCTTAATTTTTCTGTTTTAAGCATTACCTATTGACTTTCCACTACTAAATAAAAATATTTAGCACATTTTTCACATCTCTGACGCAATCACACAGACACAAAGACACACACACACACAAACACACACACCTGTCTTGTATTACTTTCAATAAGTTCTCCTTATAATTACAGTTACACTATCTGTAGAATTTACATTATTGCTGGTAATTTACATTATAACTGTGTAAATAAATTACTAGTTGAGCTCTGTAGTTGAGTATGATAACTTTTCCTGTCTTGGTGATCAACTTCTATTTCTTTAAATAAGAGTTTTTTTGTGTTACTTTTAGTTGAGTGTTTTGTGTTTTTTTTTTAATTTATGTAGACTTATTTACTCCCAAATTCTCCCCCAGATGTGTTAGAGCACTCAGGGAGATCACAATAAATATTCTGTAATTTTCAATTTCTAAATGTTCGCTTCCTGAGCCTTTTTACCTGCTCCAATTTGGTCTGTTTTCTCTCCTTCCTTTTTAGGGATGAGTTCTGGGATTTCTCCATCACCATTGTCCTGGAGATCTCTCTCCTTATTGGAGTACCTGTTCTTGGAGTCTTATCTCTTCCTGTTTCTTGGATTTCTCCTAGTGTAGAGTCCTGAAAAAGAATCCCCAGCTGGTAAATTTTGAGATTTTTCACTTCTGAAAACATCATTTTTAATTATTCTCACATTTAATTATTTTGTTGAGTGTATAATTCCAAGTTAGATTTTTTTTTGCACAATTTTGAGATATTGTCCCTCCATTGTATCCTAGCATCTAGTATTGCTCAATTGTTTGTGTAAAACATGCAAGGTTTGAGGTCTCTAGGTTCTGAAAATTTTAATGATGTGCCATTGTATGCATCTATTTTTATTTCTAATGCTGTGTGCATCATGTGCGTATATCTTATATTAATCTCTTTATGTAAATATAAATTCTTCAGTTCCTGGAAATGAACTTAATTATATATATATATTGATAAAATGTATTCATTCTGTTATCATTCTTTGCTCTTTGCAAAATTCCTATAATTCAGATATTGGGTCTTGAGGGCTTATGATCTCTTTTTCTTATTTTTCTTTTCTCTTTCTTTCCTCTTCTTTTTCTTCTTCTTCTTTTTTCTTTCATTTTGTACAACTTGGGACAGTTTCTCAAATTTCTTTTCTGAGTGTATTTCTGAGTTTTTAATTTATTCATCTTATTTTTCAATTAAAAACAAATTTAAGATTTATTTTTATTGGTTTTGACAGAGAGAGAGAGAGCAAGAGAGACAGAGGGAGACAGAGAGAAGGAGAAGGGCCCAGAACAGACTCCAAAGTTATACATCATCAGCCCTCACTCCACAGGCGGGCATGGGGCTGCCCAGGTCAGGAACTGGCCAGGGGACTTTACACAGGAAGCCTGCCATGGTGAAAACTGAACTGGGGTTACACCCCAGTTCAGTCCATGGGTCAGCATGGTCAGGGGCCATGACTTGATCCCCAGATCTTGGGGCTACAAATGAGCTCTTAACCTACTGAGCCATTCCTATATCTCCTATTTTTTAAATTTTATTTTATTCCTTAAATATTTGTTTTTTTATGCTAGCCCCATAATTGCAATATCTTCTTGTCTCTGAGAACAATAATGAGTTGTTTGTATGTAAATCTTTCTTCTGTTTTTCATATTTTTATTTTCTATTTATCTCTATTTTCTCTGTTTCCCTCCCTTCTTTTTGGTTTAGACTCTTTATTTAATATTTAAGTTTTCCTGAAATTCTAGACCACTGTCTCATCATACTTACCAGAAGTTTTATACTTTCCTTGCCTTTATGGTCAAGTCCAAAAAACCTCTATGACACCAAGGCTCATGAGTCTATTGCCTATGTTTTCTTCTATGTGTTTTATTGTTTCAAGTCTTTTTTTTTTTAAGATTTATTTTATTGCTTTTGAAAGAGACAGAGAGAGACAGAGAGAGAAGGAGGAGGGCCCACAGCAGTCTCTGTAGTTGTACGTCATCAGTTTTTGACATGGTTTTGTTCCACACAGGTGGGTGGGGGCAATGCAGGGTGGGAACTGGGCTTGGAATCTCCTTCATGGTAAGCACTCCCCAGTTCAACATATGGGTCCTCACAGGCTAGGGCTGGGATTAGATCCTTGGTCCCTAGGGCTGCAAAGCGAATGCTTAACCCGCTGAGCCATCCCTGCTTCTTGTTCCAGGTCTTATATTCAAACCTTTAATCTATTTTGAGTTAGTTTTTTTGTGAAAGGTGTCAGCAGTTTAGTTTTATTCTTTTGTATATGGTCTTCCAGTGTTCCCAACACCATATTGAAGATACTTTCCTTTCTTTATTGTATGTTTTTGGCTCCTTTTTCAACATTAGTTGCCCACACTTGTGTGTATTTATTTCTGGGCTCTTAATTTTGTTCCGTTGGTGTGTGTGTGTTTTATAATGCCATACTATTTTGGTTATTGTAGCTTTATAGTAAAAAAAAATGGGGGCAAGTGAGGTAAAGCAAAAATAAATGAATGGGGCTATTGTGAAACTAAAAATGTTCTACACAGCAAAAGAAATCAACAAAACAAAAAAGCAACAAACCAAATAGAAGGTATATGGAAATTATAACTTCAGTAAGAGGCTAATAACTAAGTATATAAAGAACTCATAAAACTCAACAATAAAAATATCAATCTAATTTATTAATGAACAGAGGACTTCAATAAATATTTTTATAAAGAAGACATAGAGATAACCAACTAATATATAAAAAGATGCTTAATATTACTAGTTAGAAGGAAATACTACTTAAAACCACAATGAGATACCACCTTCCATATATTAGAATGGTTATTTTCAATAAGACAAGAAATAATAAGTGTTGAAGAGGTTATAAAGAAAAGGGAACCCTTCTGCACTGTTTGCAGGAATGTATATTGGTGCAGCCACTATGGAAAAATAGTGGGTAGAAAAAAAGACAATAAAAGGATATTGGAATTAAGAGTGAGTAAGACCTGAAGAAAGATTACAGAAGTAGTTAAAATTCTGGTGCTTTGTTAAGACTTTGAGGATGACACTTAGGATACAGTAGAAGATTTAAAAATACAACTCATTCAGGCTATGTCTAGAAAGGTAGTTGTTTTCCAATGCCTGATTAGAGATGCCATTAGGTATTTTTCAGTAGACAGTTGTATACTTTAGGAAGATTCATGTGTTAGTATTAAGCAGTGTAGGTAAAATTGTGGAGAGCGGTAGTTAAAACAACAGCAGACTATTTCCTCATCCAAAATTAAAGTGGCAAAGGCTTTTAGTAAGGTGATGGCAGTGGGAAAGAAAAGTTGTGAATGAGAGAGTTGTAACAGAGGAAGAATTGGTGAGTGATTTTTTACGGGGAGACAAAACATTTTTTGCCACCTTGTTGAGGTAGGCATCATTCTCGAATGATGACACCCTTGAATTATTGTATGCTGGAAGTTGGGTAAATTCCAGCTAGAGGTGAATTTGTCCTCCATTGGTCTGAGGCAGATTACCACAAATTAAATTTCATGCTAACCTGCTCTAAGCCAGGGACGTATCATTAAGCTTCAGGGTTATCTAGATGATCACACTAAAAAATCTATTTCCACTGCTCCCTTGACAACAGTTGTGAAAATATTTTAATCGCCGTATGAAATCATTTTGCAATTTTTCACCACAACAATTACGCACTCTCTGAAATGCAATACTGAAAAGAGGCGCATGGGATGAAGCCATTACTCCTTCGTTAGTAAATGCTCCGTTTCTAGGAATGGCCTTGACTGAGCTGCTCAAAACCAGATTCACTCTTCAAGCCAGCTAAATGCAATAGAGAATTGAATTATTTTGGTAGGAAATTATACTGTCTTTTTT